>CANSGD010000534.1:0-105951 GCA_947645195.1 Patellifolia procumbens | reverse complement strand
GGGATACACTTTGGGCTTTTTTTCCTTCTTTGGTAAGTTTTAGTGTGTTATTTTACAATTTTACCCTTATTAAACTTAGTAAATCGTGTTTATACCATTTTTAAGAAAAATTAATTATTACTAACTTAATAATTTTCTTTCATCAACTTACCACCCTCCCCATCTCTCTCCACCCACCTGACCACCAGCTGAACCACCCAAACTCTAATACCCCTAACTTAAACACTTCGAACCACCACCCAGCCACTACCAAAACGAAACCCTAGCCACCATCCTCAACCTTACCACCCTACGCATCTCTCTCCACAACCGACTCCACCATCTTAGCCACTAGCCACCGGCGATGAATCGAAATCAAGGGTTTACAACTCCACCAAAACATAATTTAGGATTTCGAAGCAAGGACGACGAGAAATAGAAATAAACTAGCGGAGGAGCATCCACACAGCAATCGAAAAAGGACGACGAGAAATCAATTTCTGAAGAATAAGGAAGCGAGAAACGATGGAGGAGGACCAAAAATCGAGAAGAAAAATCGAGAAATGGGGTGGTAGATCATTCGAGGGTGGATGGTGGCTGATTTCGCCGTTGAGAAATGGGGCCAAGGAAATGGGGTTGTTTTAGTGGGTGGGTGGAGGTGCGTTGGGTGGTGGTGGTGGTCGTTGCTGCGGGGATTTCATTGTTGATGTTGAATTTGGGTGGTTGTTGTGGTCGAATATGTGGGTGGTGGACCTGGAAGTTGGTAGATATTGGGTGGTAGTGCTGGGTGGACGTAGTTGGTAGAGATTATGGTCGAATCTGGGTGGTGGACGTGGAAGTTGGTTGAATTTCGTTGTTGATGGTTTTTTTTTTAGGGTTTTGGTGGGGGTGGTGTTTTGGTGGCCGTGATGGTAGTGTGTTGGGTGGTAGATGTGGCAGTAGATGTGGTGAAGGATGTGTAGATTTTAGGTTAGGGGGTTCTAGGTGGATCTGGGTGAGAAGGGAGGAGAGAGAGTGGGGCAGATTGGTGCTGGAAGGAGTGGAGAGAGATGGGCATAGGTGGTGAGAGGAAGGGTGATTAATTTTTTATTATATGCATCAATTCTCAATTTCAATTATCTAATCAAGGTTATGAAAGGGTTCTGCCTCAAAAATGAAAATGCAACTTTGTATCACTTAAAAACGGAGGAAGTAATTTTTCCCCTTTTCTTCCTTCTGTTTGAGTACTAGCCACCCATCCTACACTCTCTCTCCAAACTCCACCCTCCTTGAAACCCCAACAGCATACCCAATTACCCATCCTACGCTATCCCTCTCCTCTGCCTCCTTGAAACCCACAAATCAAATTCCATCCACATATCAATAACTTTACAATTCAAGTAATTCATGTTCAGATATACATAAATCAAAATTCAATGAATTGAACCCAATGGTACAGAAAAGATTATAAACTTATCAACCTAAGAAACCAGATGGGTCTGCGCTAGAATGGATCAAAGTCTCATCGAAGTCAAGAAAATGGTGAATTTTTCTAGGTTTTCTAAAAAGGGAAACCAAAAAAAGGGGTTTAGCGATTTTAGGACCAGAGGAAATGTAAGAGAGGAGGAAATCAGTGGAATCAATTGTGGTTTTATTAAGTTTTTTGAAGCCTTGTTTGTTGGGCTTGCGTTTTGGGGTGGCAATTTTGACGATTTTTGAGAAGATTTTGGACGAGACGACAACGACAACTGAAGAATGACTCATTTATGGTGGCGATTACAACAAAAGGGGATGATTTAACCGAGTTCCTTCTGCAGTCTCTGATTGATTTAGTTGGTGTCCTTTTGATACTTCAGACACCATTTTTGAGGGCTTTTCTTAGGTTTAATGGGTGGAGAGAAGAAAAGAGGGTGACAAAAAGAAACAGGGGTGTTGTGTTTTGAAATGTGTGAGATTTGAAAGATCATCTCTCCCATGAGAATCCTGATAAAGCTTATAAACTTCTGTTTGGGTAATGGTGGCTTGTGGGACTAAAACGAAGACATATAGGTCGCTGGTGATGATGCGAGGCTGGTGGTGTTTGAGGTTTGGGACCTCGAGGGGCTAGTGGTTGTGTTTTTGGGTAAGGTTGTGCAAGATGATAAAGTGGTGAAGAAGGATAGAGGAAGATGGCGGCTATTGGGTTTTCAGGGAGGGTGGAGCTTTGAGGGAGAGTGTAGGATGGGTGGCTGCAACTCAAATAGAAGGAAAAAAGGAAAAAATTATAATTCATAAAAAGCGTCATGTACAAGAAAAGGATCTTAAGTTACCTGTTATGACAGGAAGTTAGGCTAATGGGACTGGTTTTGGAAGATTAGGTCAACAGTTCAGACTTTTCATAAATTACCGATAGTGCAGACCTTTTATAAAATAGGGACAATAGTCTGGTTTGCTGACGTTAAATCTCCCATCTTTTAAAAGGAGATATATTCTCCTAAATTTAGGAAACATATCTACTATACATAAATAACGTCATTTATTGAAAAAAATTCCCTAAAAAAATAGAATTCATTAAAAGATTTGGCAAACAAAATAAATTAAATATAGTAATAAGAATATATATTGAATTTAGGAAACGTTTATGAAGCACGCAGAAATGCGATTCTCGACGTTTTAGCCTTATTCTACAGTGCTTGAAACAAGTGTTGTTGAATAGGGGCGCAACAAACAAATCTACAACGCTACTAAAAGCGTTGTAGTTTACTTCCTTATTCTACAACGCTTAGGTAAAAGCGCTGTAAAATAATTCAAAAAACGAGGCGCCCTGGGAGCTCCTATTTGGTGGATTTTAGAGCGCTTTATGAAGCGCTCTAAATTATTTTAAAAAATGCGCCCACTCATGCTCCTATTTTCCTTTTTAAAATTTTTCTATCGCGCTTTTATAAGCGTTGTAAATTGACTTCAAAATAATTAAATTTATAAAAAGATGGCTAAATTCAAATAAATATATAATTTTATTCCTGTAATAAATTCGGTTGCACCAATGATTTCAAAAACTATGATTTCATTGATAATAATTTGAAGTTTATATAATTAACTCAATAATGACCAACAATGTTATACTAAACAAAAAAATGTTCTATAACTAAATTTAAGGCAATCAACTGAGTAGAAAATTTTGGCACGCCAGTTAAACTCTTACTTCATTAATCTGTCCTTGATCATAGTTTAAAATATTACAATCGAAAAAGTACTGCATATTTAAAGAAAAACATCTTCCTTAGTGACGACGTAAGATAATGGGAGATAATAGAGTAATAATTCAAATTAAAAAGTACATACGTCTTTAGGAAATTGAGTCTGTTTATGTTCGATGATCTCTTTCATATTACAAAATAACCACCATAAATATTATTTCATTGACGAGGACACTGCATAACATAAATGTCCATTAAATTAATTAATTTACAATTCTCTTAAACTTTAGAAACCCATACAAAAAGGAAAAATATTTACCTGTATTTGCAACCACTTGGTTTTCATCTTAATATTCTTTCGTATTTCGCGTTTTCACATTGAAATAAGAGAATTGATCTTCAAAAAATTATAGGAAAAATTGTTTTTAATAAGTCAACCTTGCTCCATCTTCTAATATAAGTTAAGCTTTGAGTAATTCAGGAATAGTAAAACTTGTATGGGTTTTAACTTTTGACGAGTTAAGGTGACCGGTGACTTGAAAAATAGGTATTTTTTTACTTTACATCGCCTGTTGCCCACCACCAATGACCCACCTGGCCTTCTCCACCACCACCACCACCCCCAGCACTCCCCCCTCAATACTCCCCCCACATAACCACCATTCACACCACCATCAGCAGACCACCATCACCAAGCCACTATCACCAGACCACCACGCCACCAGAAATTCTGACGACACTACTCCACCACCAGCCAACACCCAACACTACCACGCCCACTATGCCCATTACCACGCAACTCTCTCTCTCTCCTTTGGTGCCGAAAGCCCAACGCCAGACCACTAGACCAAATCACCCAACGCCAACACCACGAAAGCCATTAATGGAGAGGAGGAAATAGAGGACGGCCCGCGGCGAGGGGGAAGGGTGAAGGAATGGCGGAGGGTGGTAGATCTGGGTTGTGTGACAGGTCGAAGGGGTGAAGCAAAGAAAGGAAACAGAAACGACTGGCCAGGGTTTACTGCAAGTTGGCTGTGTCGTTGGTGGCTGCCGTAGGACAGCGGCCGACGATGAGCAGATTGCTAGGGAAGACGTTTGAGAGAGAAGAAAGGCGGAGGTGACGGGGAGGGGGAGAGGGAGAGGAGGGAAATCTGAAAAATAAAAAAATAATTTAAATTTAAACCAATTAAAACATGCCACATGTACTGTATACCTATAATAACAAGTTACCAACAAGTCATGACTTAATTTTAGAAGATCGGTTCACAAAGTTTACTTATTCTGAGATTTTGAGTAGGTTGACTTATTATTAGAAGACAGAGTAGGTTGGCTTATTAAAAATAATTTTTCCAAAATTATACCTGGAAAAACATTATAATATATCAAACCTTTACAAGAATAAAAACTAGATACATTTATTGTTAAATGACATGCAGGTAAATTACCCACATCCAACCATCTCAAGCATATCTTGATTAACTCCAATGTCGTCGTTGTTTTGTCCGTTAGGCAAAGGATCTATAAATCAAAGTAGACAACATTCCTATATGGGTTAATTACACATAACACCCAATGCAGTATCATTAAGAACAAGAATCGATTATCTAATAAAAAAATGATACAAATACCAATCTTAGCTTTTGAAATACTTACTCTGCATTCTATGGTGCAATAAAAACTCGCCCTTTAATTGCAGCTTTATTGAATACACCACATATGTAATGAGAGCGATCTAATATATGCTCCTTAGTTTTCTTCCTCTCCCCCTTCTTGAATTGCGATACAAGAGATATTGTTGTTGGACATAAAAATCCAAATATATTCACTATTCCAAGCATCTGACAAACGACGATACAACAACCTGACAGAGTATAAATTATCTTAAATGAAAATATTACAGCGAAAAACAATAATATAAGATATACACAAAATAAATCATTATACAACTTACGACATATGAATCACAATATGGCATACACCAATTTCATCTTGAGCGAGAAATTGGAATATCTCCCTCCTTGCCAATGAATATATTTTTTGTGTTGATCAAAGATCCCTAAATCAATGGGAATATTAATTTGTTGCTCATTATACAGTAAAATGGTGTACTAATAAAACACTTCAAGATCAGGGGCGAAGGGAATCCCAATGAGGGACTCGTTTTTCATAGCTGAAATCCAACTTCCTTGGTTGTATTTTTGATGATGCATGAGAAGACTCATCTCTCCTGGTTGTTTTCTGTGAGCGGGAAACTTCTTTGTACTTGCTCTTGGAAGGAGTAGAGATCTCATATCTAAAAGTTCTTTATCGTTCCTCTTGGATGCGGATTGTGATTGTAATCTTTGACTTTTTTTTATCGTTGAGCTTTAGGCAGATTTGTATCCTGTCAACAAAATATATAAAGAGGGATTTCACTAAGAAAGAGACAATGTGTGAAGTTTCATATTGAGTTGAAGATGAAAATTAAGATTTTAACACAAACTCCACACTGGCCCATCTATGATAATCAGATCTATAGGCCATTAGACAATGTTTCCAACTGCAACTTTTATGGTGAATGCTTCAGCATTTTCATTCGAACCGGGCAATGATGTTTTTTTTTCGATTGCATACTCAATGGCAACCTTCATAAGGTTTGATGGCAATGCTAGTGTGTATGCCACATCAATAGTGTTATGCACCTTTCCACTATCCTACCATTCGATAAGAAGGATTTGACAAAGCCAATTGATATCGAGTAACACCTTACAAAAGCCATACACATGCCATCCATGGTACATTGTGATTAAAGGCAAATTATATATAATAAAAGTAAGGGAAATTCCCAATGGTGGCCCTAGGTCTCAAAAACCCAATGGTGGAAATTCCGAAAATGTTTTTCCCGTTAGTAGCCTTGTTTTACAAATTATTCCCAAACATAACCTTAACGATGAATATTCCATTAATAATAAAGCATATTCCATTAGTTAATCGTTAAGGCGATCACTTCCACGTAAAACGAGGTATTCTGGGTCATTTTTCCCTTTAACGGTTGATTTTAGAGGTTAGTTTTAACCCTTTAGGGTTGATTTTGATGTCGAAATTGGGCAAAGAATGACCCAAAATGCCTCGTTTTATGTGCGAGTGACCGCCTTAACTGTTAACTAACTGAATATGCTTTATTACTAATGGAATCTTCTTCATTAAGGTTATGTTTGGGAATCCTTTGTAAAGCAGGGCTACCAGTGGGAAAGTTTTTGGGAGTTCCACCATCGAGAATTCCTGAAACCTAAGGTCCACCATTAGAATAGTTTCATTTAAAGCAAAGAAAACTATCTACACATATTTGTCAAAGTATTTAACCCACTCTTAACACACTCAAATAAAGACTTGTAACTGACCAGGGGGAGAATTAGTATTAGCAGAGGTTTTACTCATTTGTTAGTCAAGGCATGAACTAAATGTTCTTTCATATGGGCATGTAAAAGGCATTTCCTAGCCAAAATTATATTGCTCTGTTTATAGCTTTGCTGCTGACAGACTTTTAATGTTGGTTTCGTTTCAATGACTTCTCCAACATGTTCTACACAATCAGTTCTGGGCAGTAAGGTTATACAAAAAAGTATTTTCAATTTGGGAATTCACGTAAATGTTACGATAACTCTATTACACTTACAAAAGGCAATTACCTGTTCTCACCAGTGTTACAGAGGTCTACAGCAGATATAGTTGCTAGATTGATTAAAAAATTCCTTCAATCGAAGTACGAAGAATAAACAACTCTCCATTATCATAGGATACATCTAAATCTGATAAACTTAGTATTGTATCACAAATCATGCAGCATCAATTCATAGGAGTAGGTCCACTGGTGGAAAAAATACTTGTTGTTGCCCCTTTTAGCTGCGGGCTATATAAACAGCCCGCAGCTCAATCACAGTCACTACGGACGCCTATGAGGGAGCCCGTAGCTAAATTGAGTATTGATGCGGGCTTTACAGAGAGCCTGCAGCGGTGGGCGGAGTTTGGTTTAGCTACGGGCCATTGGTTACACCCGCAGCTAAGTTAACAAATAAAATTTTTAAACTCATAATTCCTCTAAGTGTATGTACTGTACATGTTTTCTTTGCCCCCCGCCAAATCCCTAAATTACTGTTCCGTTCGTCACTGTTCCTCTTCTCAGGCGAATCTATTCTCAGGCGTCCTCTTCTCATGCGACCTCTTCTCTGTGCGTCCTCTTCTCAGGCGACCTCTTCTCAGGCGTCCTCTTCTCAGGCGTCCTCTTCTCAGGCGAATCCCTAAACCTTCGCTGCTCAATTCTATTCACTGGTTGATTCTTCGCTGCTCAGGCAACCTTCGTTCTTCAGGCGACCTTCTCAGGCTTCTCAGGCGACATTCTCAGGCGACCTTCTCAGGTTTCTTCATTTTCTATCCTTCTTTTCTTTTTAAATATAGGGATGTGGGATTTTCCATTTTCCATTATTAGCTCAATTCTTTGGTTTGTTTGGATGGTGGGGGAGCAAGCTTTTGTTGAGGATTGAATTGGGATTGAATTGGGATTGTTGCCTCCAATGCTTTCACATTATTGTCTAATTTAGATGATGGCCTCTTATTGTGATTGTGATGCCTTCACCTTGTCCAATTTGCTTTTCATATTTAATCTTCAACTTTCTAATGTTAAATCAAGGTCTAAAATAGAATGTGAATGAATTTAAATGAAGGTCAAACCATTTGCAGTTCCTTGATTCGATATCAACTTCATGTAATAGTGAGAGTTTTTCATATGATTGTAATGACTTTGGGAGGCTATCCAAAGGAGGGCAGTTGCTGCTACTGCTAGCTGCAGTTGACGCTTTGCAAGAGGCTCTGGCCACTGAGTCTTGTGTTAGCAGTTTAAGGTAAGTTACCGTCTTTTACACAGTTATAAAGATATTAATTGAGCTAGAATTTTGTATTTGTAATGATTGGGAACTAGTGTTGCATTGTTTAGTTTGTATATTTGTTGCATTATCATTCATAATCCTAGATACCCGTTCAAGACTTACTCACTAGGAGTAAGTCTTGAATAGTCCCCGGTTTTGGGACTGTTCTTAGACATTTAATCTCACTTAAGATGTGAATGTATGCCTTCTTTTCGGTTCTAAGGATAATTTCAGTTTGCCATTTCCTTAATATGTTCTCCGGGTACATATGTAGTTAAGCAATTTGCTACATCGTGCTACTTGGAGAACTATAGGAAATGCTGCCGAAATTCCATAGAATCGAAGAGTTGGTATACATTCTCTAGTGAGATTAGATGTCCAAGGATGGGTTAGGATGGAGTGATAAGGACCTTCTTGGAGCATGCATTGATTTTATTGAGTGGTCCATCATGTGTATACTTGTTAGGTGTCTAATTCCGCCTTTCCCGACTTTTTAGAATGGATCCTCAACGTTGTTAGATGTATGGTGAACGCAACACAATTGACTTCTTTAATGGGGTAGAAGAGTTTCGTAGAGTGGCTTTAGAACACCAAAGGAGTAAGGGAGTTGCCACAATTTTGTGTCCATGCCGTGATTGTAATAATCTAAGAAAGGTGGGACGATATTGGGGTTATAGAGGATCATTTGTTTCGGCGAGGGTTTACTCAGATGTAGGAAGTTTGGTATTGGCATGGTGAGAACATTGTTCCAGTGAATGCGAAGCCAAATACCAATGCCAATGATGAGGCAAATGATGTTGGTGTCAGTTATGAGGAAGATGATGATAACAATAATGAAGTTTCTATGATTTCTGGTAATGGTGAGGAGTGTGAAGATAGTGATGCTGAGTTAGCCGGCGAAGATGATATGAGTGAGATGATGGGGGGCTTACATGAACAACTTAGTGATACTCCTGAGCGATTTGAGAGAGTTGAAAAGGCCGCTACGACACCCCTATACCCTGGATGTCCAAATTTTTCACTCCTACAAGGCGTGTTAAAATTGTATAACATAAAGGCACAGGGTAATTGGACTGACGCGAGTTTTACCTTGTTGTTGGAAGCCTTAGCATATATGTTTCCAAATGGTAATGAGATTCCCACGTCGACCTATTATGCCAAAAAATTAATGTGTCCTCTCGGCCTAGAATACCAGCGAATCCATGCATGTCTTAATGATTGTGTTCTTTTCCGTAAGGAGTATGAGAAAATTGGACAAGTGTCCAATTTGTGGAATATCGCGGTATAAGAAAAACGAGGGGATGTTTGATGACAAAGGGGATGACGCTATTGAGAAAAACAAGATTGGAATGCTGCGAAGGTGTTGTGATACCTTCCAATTATACCTAGGTCTAAGCGTATGTTCTCAATTAAGAATGACGCAAAGAACTTAAGGTGGCATGCCGATGTGAGGAAGAAAGATGGGAAAATCAGGCATCCCGCTGATTGTAAGCAGTGGCAACAATTTGATGAACGTAATTCTGATTTGGGGAAAGAAGATAGGAACCTGAGACTAGCTCTTTGTACTTATGGGGTGAATCCATACGGATCCCAGAGCAGTAGACATAGCTCATGGCCTGTTCTTTTGTCTATTTATAACCTTCCACCGTGGTTATGTATGAAGCGCAAGTATTTAATGATGCCTTTGTGAAAATTCTGGACCTAGACAACCCGGAAATGACATTGATGTGTATTTAGCACCTTTAGTTGAAGAATTGAAATTGTTGTGGTCTGAAGGAGTGCCAATGTTTGATGCCTACACAGTCGAATTTCAATTTACGTGCTATGGTTTTCTGCACGGTGAATGATTTCCCAGCGTATGGGAATCTTTCAGGGTACAAGGTTAAGGGAGAGCAAGCATGTCCAATTTGTGAAGAGGATATGGAGCCCATTTACTTGACACATTCCCATAAGAATGTGTACATGAATCATAGGAGGTTTCTTGATCGTCATCACCCTTATCGTAAGAAGAAAAGTCAATTTAATGGATTCATTGAGAAAGAAGTGGCCCGCGAACCTAGAACAGGGTGCAGATTTATGATCGTATTAAGCATTTGAAAACGGTTCGGAGCAAGGCCACAAAATCCACTTCAACGAAAGGTGCTCTGGAAAAGAGTATCTTGTCTTTGGGACTTTCCATATTGGCAAGATTTGCAGGTAAGACATTGTCTTGATGTCATGCACATTGAAAAAAATGTGTGCGATGCTGTTCTTGGAACGTTGATGAACATGTCTGGTAAGACAAAATATGGGTTAGGAACGAGGTTGGATATGGAGAAGAGAGGATTCGTCCAAATCTTTGGGCTCAGCCGAGAACAAATGGTAAGATGTATCTCCCTCTGGCTTGCTACACAATGTCTTCGACAGAGAAAAGACTATTTTGTGAGTTTTTGTACGATATCAAGGTGCCTTCTGGATATTGTTCAAAATTTGAAAACATATGTTACCCAAAAGATTTGAAGATGGGTGCTATGAATTCACACGATTGTCATGTAATGATGCAAGTATTTTTTCCAGTGGCTATTCGTGGTCTACTATCACCTCATGTAAGCCATGTTGTTGTCAAGTTATGCTTGTTCTTTGATAGAATTTGTAGTAAAGTAATAGATCCAAAAACACTTGATGCATTACAAATGACATAGTTGACCTTATGCAAGTTTGAGATGTATTTTCCACCTTCTTTCTTTGATATCATGGCTCACTTTATTGTACATCTTGTTCGGGAAATTAAGCTTTGTGGCCCGGTTTTTTTTAGATGAATGTACCCGTATGAGAGATATTTTAAGATTCTGAAAGACAAGGCAAAGAATAAAGCAAAGCCCGAGACTAGCATCATTGAAGGCTATATGGCTGATGAGATCGGGGAGTTTTGTGCGGAGTTCATTGCTAGCATAAAGGCAATTGGACTAAGAGTTTCTCGTCATGAGGGCAGGCTACGAGGTAAAGGCACAATTGGTGGGAGGGATGTCATCCCTCATAATGAAAGGAAAGAAAAAGGCCACCTATATGTGTTGCAACATCTCTCAGTTGTTCATCCTTACGTAATGAAGCACTTGAAGTTATTGAGGAGCATGTATCCTAAGAATGAACGTAAGGCAATGTTAGAACATAATCGAAGTTTCATTAATTGGTTTGAGAAGCAAGTGGAAAGTGAGTTGAAGCAACCTAATCACAGTGTTCCAGACATGATCAGATTGCTAGCAAGGGGTCCAAGAAAACTAGTGAGGTCATTTGAGGGTTATGACATCAATGGGTATTCGTTGTACACAAAACGTCAAGAAGGGAAGGGTGTACTACAAAATAGTGGTGTCATGGTGACTGCGTATTCCACCGAGTTTGCTAGTGCAAAGGATGTGAGGCCGGTTGATCCGACTTTGGTGTATTATGGGGTCATCGAAGAGATTTGGGAGTTAGACTACATTGAATTTCCAATCGCCCTTTTCAGATGTCAATGGGTTGATAATTGATGTGGCCGAGAAACTGATGAATTCGGGTTCACTGTGGTAGACCCAACTTGTTTCCATGACACCGATGAACCTTTCATTTTAGGCTCACAAGCTTTACAAGTGTTTTATGTTCGAGATATTACTAAATCTGGTTGGCAAGTTGTTATTCATGGAAAACCACACATTTTGGGTGTGGAAGATGTTGTTGATGAAGAAGAGTATGACCTCTTTGATGACATGCCACCTACATCAATGGGTGTGCAAACCACACCAGATGATGAAGATTTCGATTCAATTTATATGCGTTAAGATCTTAATCAGGAAGAGGCAACATAAGTTTATATTTGATTTAGTTTCGATTTTTTTGTAAGCCTTTTATATTAATATATGTAAGTCTTATTTTGTACTGTATTTATCGGATTGATCTTAATGAATGAATATTGGACATTTATTGCTTTTACATGTTTTACTTATGATAAATATTAGTTGTTTAACACAATTTGATTACCGTTAATTGTTCAATGGAATTTTTATGACGTTTCCCTTAATCCACGTCATTTTGGGCATTGCTCGATAAAATGACTAATAATATACATGCAGATGAAAGGGAAAAAAATTAAATAGGTGGCTGATAAGACCCCGATACTTGATTATGAAAAGCAACGATTCGAAAAGTTGAAGATCAATGCGGAGCGGATGGAAGCTCAAGGTCTAGGAGACCTTGCCCACAAAATATTGGTCCAAAAATAAATGCTTTACCAGGAAGTGGTGCTGAAGAAGTGGTCGAGCCTGATGATTCAGATGATGAGTTTGATCCCGAGGACGAGCTTGATCCCGAGGATGACATAGCTTTAATGGCCTCCGAAACTAATGTTGTAAGTTTGTTTATTTTTAGTGTTCACATGGAAATCAGACACATTGGTTGTTAGATGGTAATTACGTGATTTGGATTTTGTTCTCATTATGTGCGCGGGGGTAGGGTCTGTGAAGTGTGCAGGGGTCTGTGCAGGGAGTAGTGTTCAGGGAGGTGGGGGCAGGGGTCGGTGTAGGGGTTGTGAGGGTTTGGGGGGGGGTTCTATGTAGTGGTTATGTGGGGGTTGCGAGGGTCTTTGTAGGGGTTCTGGGGGTGGGGAGGTCTGTGCATGTGTGCGCGGGTGGTGGTGGGGGCCTGTGCAGGGGTACGAGGGGTTGTGGGGGCCATTCAGGGGTTTTGACTGGTTGGGGGGGTCTGTGCAGGTGTGCGCGAGGAAACGTGAATGAGGCAACGTCGACCTACTTTGCTTGGTTTTGTCTTACAACATTCACTAAAATTTGTGCATAAACCACAACAGAAACTAAGTTTTGTGCATAATTCAGCAACAAACCTCCAAAACATCCTAAGAAAAATAAGAGTAGCTTTTCCAATAGGGATAAGCAAATTGATGACAAGGAATTTATGGATGAGCGTCATTAGTGAGGAGCAGAGAACTGCAGTAACAATAGCAATCCAAGGTTTGAGGGGGAGCATTATTGCGAAAAGGCCTGTTACAAAAGTTAAGAGAGTTGTAAAGAATGATGCCAGCAACAACAATACACTGAAGTCAAGTATCATTAATGAATTGTGCCTGCTGCTAGTAGCCATGATCCAAATAAGACAAAGTAAAACCATCATTGATAAGCACATTGCTATCACATCTGAGATCATAAAGACCTGAAATGTCGCCTTTCCTATGAAAATCGGAGTCCCATTATCGCGGTGAGTCCCATTATCTTGGTGTAGTCCACCAGGAACAGTGAATGCAACTGTGAATGTTATTGTTGTCAGAAGAGCTACTATAATCCCCATTGTGCTTACATAGGTTTTCATATGTATTGTAGGAATTCCCCATATGCTTCAAATACCTATCATTTCACTTTTATCCCCAATGCTTCTTTCAATCTGTACAATAATAATGAATCTGTATGTTAGTAGCATGAATTCACTTGTGTGATGAACTTTTTTCTGTATAGATCATGAAAAGGTCATAGGTAGCGCTTCTAACATAAAATAGCATTACTTAGACACTACATTACTACCTTCCTTGACGACAAAAAATAATGTCCATGTTAGCTACAACACAGATATAAGACAACTGATGGATTACTTGATTAAATATGATGGAAAGTAATGCGACAAGAACTTACATCAGGAGGTAGACATGATGATTCTCCCATCAAATTGCCAGGGGTTTTACCAGCCTTGTTTTGTAAGTGTAGAATTCCATTAGCCATTTGCCCTTCGATGACAATTTACGTTCATATACACATGTTAACTCTGTAAATGTGATGAAGGCAGGCAAGTCTTCAAAAAGCTTTGGCCTAACTTGATATAGCATTGCCTTTAACAAGATAGAATAGGTAGGTAGCTAGACTAATAGAGTAAGGAACAGCACTACATATGCAGCACTGGAACAAGTCCGAATAATAGAATAGGTAGGTAGGTAGACTAATAGAGTAACTTGATATAGCATTGTGAATGCCTTTATATCGTTGTAATTAGACTCAAGTCCAAATAATTACTACTGGAACAACACTGCATATGCTGTGACAAAACTGCCCAGGCCCTGACTAATGTTTCTGGTTACCAATGCAACTTAATGTTTCCGGTTCTGGTTTTCCAGGGCACTAATACGGCACCTCAAAATAGTGAGGGGGTGAGGAGTCCGCAACGTGATTCGTTGGCATTGGCACCCATAACTACAACAAAGGTTGTTTCCGCAACGTGATTCGTTGGCATTGGCACCCATAAACTCATCTGTAAATGTCGTTTATATTTTTTCTAATTTCTTTCTATTAATTCATGTTTAATCTTTTCACTTGCAGGGCGTTGTGCATGTTGTTTCCTCTTGTGTTTCATCTACGAAATCCGAACGCAAACAAGGGCGAGGATTTTCAAGGGGGGTTAAAAGGGGTGGACCACCTATGTTTTTGGAGTTTGATTGATTGGACAACTACATTGGAAAATGGGGCCATGAATATGGTAAGAAAATTGGTGCATGTGCTATGAGAACGGATATTAATGTTGAGAGTTATAATCAGTTGGATGAAGTGGAAAAGAGCAAGAATTGGGAAGAGGCAAAGGTGATTTTGTTTGTCGTAATTAACTTGATTACATCGTAGCTATCGTATAAGTTGTTTCATTTTTTTACAGAGCCTATTCAACATTGATGATCCAAATGGAACTAGAGAAAAGAAGTTTCATAAACTAGTCGGTGCTCGATTTAGAGACTTCAATTCCAAGCTCAGGCGACGTTGGCAAAAGAAGAAGGATGATGTTGCTGATGATTCACATGCACAAGAGACATCTGATGGTGCTGATTCACATGCACCTAAGACATCCCAAGCTGAAGAAGTCGATGGAGGACCATCACAGAGTAAAAAGGTTAAGAATACTGTAGATCCTTGGGTGGATTACGAAGGATTGATTTTTGAGGATCAGTGGAAGACATTTGCAGCAACATATGAGACCCCTGAATTTCAGGTGTGATACTACACTATTAATGTGAAACCATTTGAATAGGTTTACTCTTATTATTACTTGTAATGTTAATTATATTAATCATATGATTTATGCAATTTTTTTGTTTTTCGAAGGCCAAAAGCCAAAAAGGAAGTTCGAGTGCAAAACAAAACAAGCACCCACATCATCTGGGTCAAAATTCTTATAGTAGAGCCGAAGAGAAGTGGATCAAAAGTGGTAGACTTCCCTCCACCTTCAAGTGCCGCTGAGTCTTCTAGTTCTCACGTGACTTCTATGCCAATTAGAAGGATGATACGGCCCATAGCATGGAAGCTTGCGCATGAGAAAAAACTTGCAAATGGATCTTGGGGTATTGATCCAAAAGACACATAGACATGTGAAGTAGTTCAAAAAATTATAAGTTGTTAAAAAATCTAAAAGAGAAATCAATGATTAGAGCCAGTATTCTTTATGTGAAACATGTTTATGCTTTAATTCATTTTGTTAACAGGACAACTATCTAGAAATGGAGGCCAAAGCAAAGGAAGTTGGCATCTATGTTAAGGAGCATGGACTTGATGCCTTGTCAAAGGCTATAGGCAAGCGAGAACACAGGGGCCGTGTGAAGGCTATTGGTGGACTAAATGTTGGAATACAAAAGTTCGGAAAAGTAAAGCGCAGAATGAAGAACAAGGAGGTTCATAGTGTTCTATCACAAGACGACTTTGCTCAGAAGCTCCTCGAAATCAAGGCAGATTTCGACAAGAAACTTGAACAAGAAGTGGCTGCTAAGGTGGAAGAAGCATTGAAGAATCTTATCGACAGTGGTACTATTAGATTGGGTAGTAGTGAGCAGCATCCTGACGCGCCCACCCCGGTATCCATGCCAAAAGTTCAAGATGTACCAACCGTCCCACTTTTAGAGGTATAACCACTAACTTTTCATCTTTTTTCACAAAAGTATTTACATCAAGATTTAATTAAATATGTTCTCAATGTGATAGGCTAATAGGAATATTATACTTTCGAAAACTAAGCTAGAGACACGACATGGATTAATGACACAGAGCCAACTTGTACATTGAGACACGGTATTGAAGTACACTCTATAACACCCCACAAATCGTTAGTTTATGCTTGCCAATTTATAGGAAACATAAATCAAAACCTGCTGCTGTGTCTGTTATGGAACACTTAGAGAGAGTTGAATTTTTTCATCGAGACGAAAATAACACAATAGACCTGTGCTGCTCCTAGGTAACTGTCAGATCAACCCCTGATATATTCTTGTGAGCGAAAAATAACTACCAGCGAAAAAATTTCTCTGCGACAGGTTGCACCTATTATGTTTGGGGCGACTAATTGTTGATTTTATTAGGTCACTATATGCTTAATAAATGTGGTGTATCAAGCATATGCCAGGATAATGTGTGTATTTGTTTTTCTAGTAGGTAGTTTTTTCTTTTAGAGATCTAATAAAGGTTAGATGTGGAACTTCACATGCTTCATGGTCACTTCGTAAGTGTAACTGCAAAAGCGAACTGGGGTTTTTGTATCTTTCCTATAACTGTTTGAGTCACACAATACCAAATATTTTCTTGTTAGCTGCTGATTGCGGGCAGAAAGGTGATCTACCTTTGCAAGAGAATTACATTATACAGGTTATTATTATTTTGTCATATAGTCTGCTTGTGGACTTATCTGAAACTGTATTGTTGATGATGTTCTATAAAACCCTGTTTCCTCGCCGACTATAATTCTCATGATATTCGTGTGTCTCCTGGTTATGTTGTAGTGATTTCCATGTGAATAATCATTCATATTTGAAGAACTACTCATGATATTCTTGGACCTCTTATTCTAGAATAAGATCCATTGATTTTCACAAGTGCACCTGAGGCACTCCTAGGTGGAATGCGTTGAGAGGCGATGGCCACGTTACATCAGTTCTCCTTGGTCCTAGTGAGGTTGGGAAGTTACATTGAGGCTGGTGAGGTGCTACACTTTTGTCATTTAGTCGGGGAAGGAGAGAGAAAACTTACACATGGCAGAGCAAGTTCTGATGACCTAATCTACAAATTCAAGAAGCCTTCACCTATTTTTCTTGAACACTTTGCTCCCCTCTCACCTTTAAGGGTCCCCCTTGCCAACTCCCAGACAGTCCAGAAGCATATCTGAGTGACTTAGTTATATTCCTTAGTTTTGTGTAGTAATTGTAAACCCATGTGGAGTTGTAACAGTGCAAATTGATGGTTTTTACGAAAAGAAAGCTAGCCTGTGATTGAAACAAAGAAAACCGGAGTTTGTAATCTCCTTAATGGCAATTGATGAAATTTTGCAACTTCTTGTCCTGGAATGTTATCTAATAAGTTTTTAATTCGATGTTCGTCTTACGTGCTTGTGATTATAATAACTTATTAATATTAATTATTTTATCTTTGTTTAGGGCAAGAATCCATGTAAACTTTGTGTTAGAGTCACCTATAATGGAAATTTAGTTGTGGTTGGAGATGGTACGGTATATCCATGTTCTGGGGTTATGCATACTCGGACTAGGAAATTTGATAGCCATTGGAAGGTGTCCTTAGATTATGCCTACCAGAGCACAGGGCTGTTTTCCTCCCAGAAAAGTCGGATGATGGTGAAACCACTAAGGTGGGTGATGCGGAAGGTCACACACTGCAATGACCGAAGGATTTAGTATTGTTTGAAGAGAATGAAGTAATTAACTAAGATCTTAATACATGAATGTATCTGTCATCTATATAAAATGTTTAATCTTGTGATGAAAATTTAATGTTTTACCTTGTAGGGTAATGAATTGGAGCATCCTATTCAATTGGAGGTAAATGAACCATCTTCAAGCAAGGGAAAAACACCCCACGATCAGCTGTAGGTAGTTGTGATGGAGCACCCCGAGTCAACTCCTTTCTCCCACTGGATCAGAAAACACTTCAACAACTTGGTGAAGAGTGTCAGTTGCTGCATCTCTTACTTAGTGTTGCACCAGATGATAAGTATGAATCCACTACATTACCAATACATCCCCCCTTTTCTACTACCAGAATGATGGTGTGTCGAGGGTCACTAGGGAGGACATTGAGGAGTTTCTAAAAGGGGTTTGTATCAATGTGTCATGCATCCATGTTTATCAAATGTGAGTTCTTTACGTATATGTATTTAGTAGTCGAATAGTTACGATATAGTAGCTTGCCATGACTCACCACTTGCCCTCTACTCATTTCCTTAACATTTAAATTATTATTGACTATAGGGTTTTGATGGATCATTTGCTAATTGTTTCAACAACTCCCTTGTTTCATTCATGTGTCCTCAAATGACACATGCTACAAGTGTCCATGAACCTTGTAAGCTTAAAGCGTACTTTAGGGATGCTTTTCTTGCTGAGAAGAATAAGAAAGAGAAACAATGCAAGTTTATTTTGGCGCCGTATCATGAAGAGTAAGAACTATTAATCGTTGATTATGTTATCCTAGTAGTTTTTACTTATTCTTATAAACCTTGACGATTTGATTTGAAATTGTAAGGAACCACTGGATGCTACTAGTAATTGAACTTCAAGTTGGTCAAGTATTCATATTTAACTCCAACAAGAAACCTAATGATAATCCACAAATGCTAAAGGTTTTTGGATTCATTAAATTGTAAGTATTTAGCTTCTTTCACCTATCGTTATGAATCTTACATAAATTACTATCTAATGATTTTTTTGGGTGATTACGTAGGGCATATCAAATCTACAAGGCCAATGACGATAAGCATCCTAAGACAAGAGAAAGTGAACTTCGTTGTATTTCAATGGAGGTAATTAAATGTATTCACTTTATCATTATTATTATATAATTAACCACTACGTATTATATCACTTCAAAGGCTTTTGTACATAGATATGTACTTTATCATTATTATTATAACTTATTTGTGATTCATGTTTGTAATGGATTGAACTTAGTGTCCTCAACAAACCGGTGGATTGGAATGTGGGTATTATGTCATGAAGTACATGTTGGAGTTGTTACCCTGTACAGTGATTGCAAATGCTTGAAAAAGGTTAGTATATTCTGAAATAGTGTTAGATTGTCAGATTTGGATTATTGCATTGAAGCATTTGAGGTTAGCTATATGGAGACGTTGGGAGTGGATGAATTTGGATCATTTATTTTGTTGAAACAAGTTTATGAATTGGACACGAGTCCTAAAGTAAAATTTAGGCAGTCCATATTTTAAACGAAACTCTGCCGAATTTTCTGTAGAATTTTAGTAATATATGATCGTATATAGTGTTTTACGTTCATCTCAACTGATTTTGCTTACTTTTATTGAATCTTACAAACTTATATTGCATTTTTCAGGAATATTTTGGAACGCTCGATGCTTATACGGATGGAGAAATTAATGTGGTTCGAGAGCAATGGGCGAAGTTCTTTAGAACTAGGTATCTATCAGCTTAGTTTAGTGATCTAAGGATGTTAGTTATTAGATAGTCGATTGAACTTTATTTCAATATTAGTATATCTAATAAATGGTTACTAGTTGCTATTTGAAGCTAAGTAATATAACTTGATAATATTGTAGGTCGGTATTTGAATATATGTTGTATTATTATAACTCGAGAACGCGAGCTTGTAATACATGCTACTGAATTGTATCTGCAAATGGGTGTACTGAATTGTATGCTACTGCTGCTGCTGGTTGAATTGAATAGATGTTGTTGCTCCTCTGATAGATTGTTAAACAACTTTTCTGCGGGCTTGAGCCTAAGGCCCGTAGCTAAAGATGATAAAAGCCACAACTCAAATCACCTTTAGCTGCGGGTCTTAGGCTGACGTCCGCAGCTATTGCCCCTTGTTGCTGCGGGCTTATGCTTCAGGCCCGCAGCTAAACTTCAAATTTAGCTGCATCCATGTACGCAGCTATTATTTTTCCAGATTTGTTGCGCTTCAATAGCTACGACCCTTGTACGCAGCTACAAGCCCCTTTAAGGCCCGCAACAACATGTGTTTTTTCCACTCAGCATCTAAATATGATAAACTTAGGTTCTTTTCATACTCACTTATCATATATAATCCAAATGATGGATGAAACTGATCAAGCCTTCAAAATCATCCCCTTTACTAAGTAGCCTAAGCATAGAAACAGAAGCACAAGCACATCAAGTAAGGGAGGAGGATCACATCAACAACAAATAAGAGAAGAGGATCACAACAATAGCTTGTAAGAGAGGGAGATATAGAATAGTTTCATTTTACCTTAGGAAAAATCTTCATTCCTTTGCTCTTTACACCATTAATATCATGATGATCATCTGACCCTTCAAAATCATCCCCTTTACTAGCTCTCTCCTCCTCCTCGCATGTTTTACGTTTAAGAACCTTTGTAACAAGCCGCCCATTAGTGACCCAAAATGAACGTAATAAGCTATGATTATAAGAAACATAACATATCATCGACTGTTTCCAAGCACGTTGACCCTCACCTATGGAGTCAACGTACCTAGTTAGTACACATCCAGCACAGATTAAGTAAAGTTATTACAGTCTCCCAAATCCAAAAAAAGAGCTCAAAGTTATGAGAACCATTATACAAAACAAAACGTCCTCGCCGTCGGAGGATTACATAAGCGTTCCAAGGCCCTGATACAACAAGGACGACAACCTGCCTTCTATGCCTGGGAAATATTTGCCTCTGCCCCCACCAGGACATGATCAAATAACTAAAAGAAAATCAGCAACGCTGATACACAAGTTCTTAAGCGGAATCAAATTAGTCAAGGTGGTTGAAGTATAATAGTAAATGCTTTACTTAATAGCTTAGGAAATAATCGCCTCATATACAAAATACATAAGTATGATATAGGTAAGCGCTTATATAGCTGAGGTTTCACAAACACGAACACAACCTCATTTTGTAGAGTGCTTTTGAAGACAGGTTTTAGAAATCAAATCATATACCCATACAAAAAGATCATGTCGATCATAAGAAACTCAAATGTTTATCATATGTATATCATGCTTAAACGTTTTCCAAAATATATTCAAGTAAACTTCTTAAATTTACAAACCGGGGAGAGAACACACATTGGAGTAGCGTTACTGCTAACTCCCACATTGGCGGGCCATCGCCCATCCTGTTTATTTCCACTTGCAAGACTCTTAGGACATGTCCCTACACACTATCTATACACATTGCAAGGTGACAAGTCACCATTGCCACAATCTCTACCCCTCTTTAAACATAAACCAAAGTCAACATTTCTGTCATAAAACGATAGTTTCAATAATAGTTGAATTTCTTAGATTCATAATCACTTCAAAAGTATTTCTAAATCCATAACTTTATAGAAGCATTACCCGTATAATCGGTAAATTAATGTTCATATTTTTAACCTGTATTACAAATTTATTATTCAAAATCCATACTAAGATAAGCCATCTCAAGAGTAATAATACATGAATAAGTATAGTTCCAAATAGGCTCATGCCCTTATATATTTATCATGATCACATAAGAACTCTTTTAATAGCGAAACCGCAAATGGTTCGAAATTATCGTAACTAAAACTAATAAAACAATTTATGTAACACCAAAACTTATTTTAGGACATACTTATTGTCCTTAGGGTTGTAACATCATTTTAAAAGCATAAACTTAGATTTTACGCAATTAGATTTCAAGTATTTCACTAAATGTTCGAAAATGGCAATTTATGAAAAAATTCAAGTATACAATTTTTAACCGAGTAATTATATTTGCAAAAATATTGAAATTTTTTATAATAATATCTACTGTCCATATAATTCTCAAAATAATTTTTACAAAATTTTCTCAAGGATTTTAATAATTTAAACATAAATAAAATCACGATCGGTCAATTTCTTTATTAACAAGGGAAGTCCTTTAAATAGGCCAAAATATGATTATTTCAAACTTAGTAGAAGCTTAATACATATAAATATTTAAATTTACAGAATATATAACATCATTCAAATTTTAAATCAAGTAGATAAACACTTTTCATTAGGTGCATGCTCAAACAAAGTAAGGATTCAAAGGGGTAAGCTAATCTAATCATACTCAAAATATTTCCATCATTCTCACTTAGGATTTAATTGCATGCAAGTATTTTTTAACACCTCAAGAATTCAAAATTCAGATTACAATCTCAAATCATATGCATTCAAAACCCCAAACAATACTTATAATAATTGGTTCATAATTCCATAATTTCACAAAATCTTTAGAATTTTAGACTTCTTTTGAGGCTCGAGATAGCTTCGAAGAACCTCCTTCAAGCTGCAAATCAACAATGTTGAGGTCCTTTGATAATTCTTGAAGTTTAAACATAAAAGATGGGTAAGAGAGAGTCTAAAACTTAAAGAAGAATCTCAATCAAAATTTTGTTTTTGTTCATTACCTTGGTTGATTTTAGGTAGAGGTTTTGACTTGCTTAGGATGGCTTCTTCTTCAATCCAAATCTTCCCTATTATGCATTAAGACCCAAAGAATACAAATATGAGCTTGCATGTTGGAATTCATGGGTGGAAGTAGGACAAAATGGAAGAAAACTAACCTTGCGTAGATGATGGGTTGAGGAGAGTAGGAGGGGGTAACGTTGGCCGGGGTTCTGGGTTTTCTTATTTACTTAAAGGATGAAGATGAAATCTAGAGTGGAAATATCTCAAGGTGTCTACTTAAGTGATGTACCATTAGATTTCCGTTTTTGCCATCTTTAGTAAAGGTAATGTGGTCTCTTCCTAAAATATGACAAAGTTGCTACTTCTGAATACCATTTCACATTGGAGCCCCATCCCTCCCACTTTTGGGCCAGCTCTTAACCCAAAAAGACCCACTTATCCTTAAGGACATCTTTAGGGTTGGTTCCCTATTGGTTTGGTCCAAAATAAAGTAATAACCATCAATCCACACTTAGTTTATTAAGCCACCTAATTCCTCAACTTTCTTTAAACTTTTTAAAATGAAATTCTCACAACTTAAGTACATTTCTTTAATTTAATAAACTCAAATATCATAATATACTTAATTTCATATATCCTGTTTACTCCTATACACATATTTTTTAGCATAATCACACATACACATTGTTCATTTCATAAATGAGCCACGAAATAACTCATTTTCGAATCTAATAACTCTTAAATTATTACACAATCATTTTCATAACACATGCTCACAAAATTTGTGACATCTAGTCACACACATATCAATGTCTCATTATTGAAGACTTAGTTTTTTTTATTATTGCATAATACTTAAAAGTCGGGCGTTTACAACCTTCATTTCATTTTCCAATCTTTTCATTCTTGCATACATTTCAACGATTTCATTGGCATACTCTTTCTTTGAGGGAAATAATCCGAAGTATTTGATAGAGACACTCTATATCCAACAGCACGAACTCTTCCAACTTGCTCTTCTTTGTTCAAGGCCCTTTGTAATACGTCTTCATGCCCAACCTCTTCAAACTCTCCTTCTTCAACTCGGTACATTAAGGTATTCTACAACAAAGAAAAAAGTATAACAAGCCGAGACAATTATACATGTATACCGCACTTTATTTTAAAGAATCACATACAATTTGATCAACAATGTCTTTTACAGATTCATCCACATTTCATCCTCGTCTGATCACATTTCCATCCATAATTCAACACGATTAATTGAAGTCACAATTTCACCATTTGCCTTGTTCTTTTTAATCTGTAAGTGTGGGGAAAAATAAGAAATATAAAGGTCAATATAAACTTTTACTTCTACATATCATAAGGAACCTTTAGAAATGACTATAATAGTAACTTAACTCATACCAAATCTTGCTCTAATCTTACACACCCTCTTCGACCTTTTTATTAGGATAATAATTCTTTAATGCACGTTCTCGTTGTATATTACTCTCCTCCTGGTGCTAACGTGCTATTATTAAACGCGGTAATTTAACATTCTACACAACAGAATGATGTTAAGAATAAGATCAAAACCTGAAACTTTTTAGTTAATCGGCCACTTGAGAATTGTAACCAGTGAGTAGTCTTTATAAATTTATATTTACTCGGTGGGGTTTCCCGCAATTGCCCTTTCTCACCAAAAAACCATTTTCTGGTTAACTCAGTTTTGAAGTTTCTCTAACTTTCCCCTCCTTTACGAAGAAACCATTCCTTTTCTTTTCTGTTAACTTTATATGTTATCTACAACAAAATTATACCCCCTCTGTCCAAGAATAGTCTGAACACTTTCCTTTTATGTTTGTCCGAAATTAGTTTGAACACTTCCATTTTTGGCACGGTCCCACTATTACTATATTATCATTTTCCACTCCTTGGCCCCCACATTTTACCATTATCATTAAAAAGTTACCCGACTTTCTCTCTCCTATAATAAAAAATAACTCACCAACTCCTATCACATCTACTTTACCTTTATCACCAATAAAATAACAATTGATAACTATACTATAACTTATCACCTTAAATTATGTGCCCCAACAAGTGTTCAGATTATTCTTGGACGGACGGAGTAGCAAATTGGGAATCACAAAATCCAAAGGATTATAAGTAGGAAAAAAATATAAAGCATAAGGTAATTAAAGTTACCTCGAGATCCTAAAAAATGGCATCCTTCATATTTTGAGGAACCTTAAGCCAATTAGGTAGGCAAAATTGGGCACAACAACACAAACTATAGCTTGAGTGCAAGATACAACACAACCTTGTTCGGGTTCACAACACAACCTGAACTTAAAGTGTAGGGACATTCCACAACATAAATGATGATCGGTAACTGAGACATTTAATGGTTGGATTATAGAAGCTAGGTCAAAGCCAATAAGGGTTATGTTGGAAGACATAAGGAGGTCTGTAATGGAATGCTTGTTCATGAAAAGGATGCTAATGGAGAGATGGTCTCAGTCACCGATCATCATTTATCTTGTGGAATGCACCCACACTTTAAGTTCAGGCTGTGTTGTGAACCCGAAAAAGGTTGTGTTGTAGCTTGCACCCAAGCTATATTTTGTGTTGTCGCGCCCAATTAACTTTCTAACACTCATGACACAACAACTCATCAACTGTTCACTATACTCCCTGATGGTTGACCCCCCTCATTGAATTGTTTGCCTTGTTCCTAGCTCGCGCCACCACAGACATCTTAGTTGGACCTCGACCTTTATCTTCTTTCCCTTTATATGTAGGGACACAACTATGACATTTGTATTTATCATCACCATTAAATTTACCATTATTGAATGAATTAGCCATAACCTCCTTAAGAACCAAAAAGCGGGTCAGTTACCACTTTCACGCATTCAATTATATATATATATATATATATATATATATATATATATAAAAGCATGCACTTAGAGAAATGAGACTCATTATTTACCCTATTAATTCTTCTTTCTCCTTTTCTTTTCTTAGTTTTCTTAGAACTTGAACTTCTCTCATTATCTTCAATCCATATCCCCTCATGATGATTATATCGAATGTACACCTCATCTTCAACTAAGTTATTACTAAATGGTTGAGAAGGAAAAGACATGGATCGATCTTCCATATAAACTATATCATGGTTCTCTTGCGCATGTCTTTTATTACTTGATAAAACAACCGACCATCTAAGATTAGTAGGGTCACTCACAAAGTTTGCTTGTGAAGCAAACATAAAGGGCTCTTCTTTATAACTCATTCTATTCAAATCAACAATGGTCAACCCATGGTTGTTGACATGAACACTATTGTTATTTTCTCACCTACAACTGAACATTGGAATCTTCAATTTCTTGTAATCCAATTTCAATATGCGTTCCATCAAAGTTGACATATGCTGGAAAATCATTAATCGTTCCAAATAGCAATGCTTTGAGATTGAAATGCTCATTTCTATTATCTATGAATTCCACATCATCTTCAAATATTCAATTAATGGCTCCAAATACACATTTATATCATTTCCTGGTTGTTTTGGACTTGAAATCAATATGGAGAGCATAATATACTTTCAGTTCATAATCAACTCAAGAGGAAGATTGTATATCATTAAAATAACAGACCATGTGCTATGTGTAGTGCTTTGATTCCCAAAAGGAGTCATGCCAACGGCTGCAAGGGCGAGACGAAGATTTCTAGGTTCACGCCCAAACTCTTAGAATTCATGCTCAATCTAGATCCGCTGTGGAGAATCTGCCGGGTGTCTAAGCATACCATCCTCTTCCCTATCATCATTGTGCCAAGTCAATTTCCTGGAATTGAGCAATGCTAAACAAACGCCTAAATCTTGGTACGATTGGAAAATGCCACATTACCTTTGATGGAACCTTTTTTTATCATATCTCGAAGTTTTTCATTCAGGACAATTATCTAATGATGCATATTACTCATGATAAAAGATGCAATTATTAGGGCATACATGTATTTTTTCAACACTTGTACCTATAGAGGTCAACATCGTTTTCGCTTCATACGTGCGATTTGGAAACACATATTCTGACGGAAGCATTTCCTTCAGCAATCCAAGTAATGCTGTGAAACTTTGATCAGTCCATCCCCTTTAGCTTTCAAATTATAGAGTTATAGCATAATAGATAATCTACTGAAATTAGAACCAAGATACAAAGGCTTCTTTGCATCATTGCACATAGTCTCGAGAAGTAGTGAATTTCCGTCAGTATTTTTCCCCTAAAATTTCGGCCATTTCTTCTAATTGGTCATGATTAAGAGTAAAATCTTCTTTCGCTCCAGATGATATATTTCCTAATGGCTCTCCAATTTTTATACAACATTTGTATGTTTTCACAATTCCATAAACCACCAAACGCATTTCTACTTCCTCAACACTATGTTGGATCAGGTTATTGCGGTTAACACAAGGACACACAATAGAATTCGGATTTTTAACGTGCTTAATTGCAAATTCAATGAACAGTGACACCCCTTTTGCATACTCCTCACTAGTACGTCTTGCATGCATCCATGTTTGTTCCATTTCTAGCTACATAAAAATAAAACTAAAATAATACTAACAAAGGCCATATGAAAATAACAAGGATAATACTTTTTAAGATTAGTATTGATCACTGTTAATTGACTTTGTTAACTTGTAGAATGATTTTTTATATTGCCAGAATTCTTGTTTGGAGTGTAGACTTGATGTTGGTGATAATTTTTGTGATTAGTATAGATTAGTATAGTGTTATTCAGCTTATCTAGTGTAAATGTGCCACCAAGTTTTTCAGGCTAATAGCTACTACATGTTTATGATCCTGACAGTTTAGGTTGTTTCCAGGCCTAGTTTTTGTTCTCTATATTTCTTTAGGAACCATAAATTATTAGAACCATGATCCTTTACCTCTTGCGGTGTTATTCTATATCATTTTTCCGGAAAACTGATGCTTTTCTGTTCTTTGTTGCAGGCAAATTAAATTGGCTGATCCCCTCCCTCTATTTATTCCTTTTTTTTAGTAAATATTTAAGACATCAAATTCTCATGATATCTCATTTTTATCACTACTCACAAACTCTACTAGTTTATGTATTTGTTTATTCTCTAAAACTGATCATATTCTAAAAAAATGTCCTTAATTATAGAATTCTTACTAGAACAACACAATATCTTAAGAGAATTACACCACCTTCCAACACGATATCTAACTAACTAGCTAGCTAGCTATATGAGGAAGTAATTGCTTCATTAGTCTGAAATCAAATGAGTTAAGCAAAAAAAAGTTTCATTAATGTGATAAAATCTTTGTTAAGATGTCATGATGTATACAACCTAATTAGAGGCATCAACTTTAGTTTATAATCAAAGCTGACCAATGCATCATTAATAGAGCAAGTTGTAGTAATTGTTTTCTAGGTAAACAAATCCAAGTAAAGTGGTGAAAAAAAACAAAAAAAAAACAAAAAAAAAACAAAGAACCTGGGATCAACAATCGAAACCCAGTAATATAGATATTACAATTGCTAATTTGAGGGAAACCAGTAATATTGATGCCTCAAACAAAAAAAATGAAACTCATTATCACATTGCTGCTCAATCAAGAGGTGCGTTTTATCATATCAGACAAGTCAGATTAAATCAACAAAACTAGCGAAAAATGCTTAAAGTTCTTAAAAAATCAAATCTTTAAATTAAAATTAAAAGGGATGAGCAATTGAACGCAATTATAAATTAACGGAATATGAAATTATGAACTAATTAAAAGCAATTGAACGAAATTTAGAAAAGAAATTCAAACTCAAAAATATAAGGGGAGTAATTGAATTGATAATATTATGAATGAATTTACGAAATTCAAGTAACCCAAACCTTGGTTTGAAGTAGAAGCGAAATTGATAAAGGTGAAGAGATATTGCAGACGGCTTCAGCGAATTGATGACTTGAAGGAGCAGCACTAGTGATGAAAGATTGAAGCAAAAGAGGAGGAGGAGTGCAGTAGGGTGATGAATTTCTTGAAAGCAGAAGAGCAGCGTAGCAGGGGTTGAAGCCGAGGGAGAGGAAAGGGTTAAGAGTGTTTAATGGGAGAAACGGAGAGTGGGTTCTTTCTTTTCCTATTTTATTGCGTCTCATTTACAATATTTTTAAAAAATCGTATTTACTATTTAATTACAGCGCTTCATCGAAAACGCTATAATAAATCTACTAATCTCTTAAAGAAGATATGGAAACGTTTTAAATGAAATCATTTATCAAACATAATTCCTATTATATAAATGACATCTTTTGAAAGGAAGATATCAAAACGGATTTAAAAGAAGATATGGAATCGTTTTAAATGAAATCTTTTCCAAAAGAATATATCTATTGAATAAATGAAATTATTTATATAAAAAATATCTAGTGAATTTAGGAAACAATTATCAAACAAAATTCCTATTACTTAAGAAATTGCACTAACTAAATAAGTTGTGGTTTCTGTTAAGGTAATTAATCTTTCCTAATATAGTTTCTAAATTATACAAAAATGACATTTTTAATCGCAATTATGAAAAACATAATTTTCCAACCTATAATGTCGCCATAGTTAAATAAAAAACTATTATACAATTTAGGAAAGGTTTTAAAACATAATGCCTAAGAATTTAGAAAATGTCTTATGAAAATAATTCCTATTATATATTCCTTATTAACGATAACTTTTAAAATTAAGATATGGAAGCTAGCCTAATTTAACGAAATAACTTAAGAAGATATCATTTTTTAAAGGTAATTAGCATAATTTTAAATGTAATTTCAAAACTATTCAAAAACGCCAATTTTTTAAATTAACAACATAATTAATTAAATTATAAATAGAACATTTATAGACAATTTTCAAAACCAGAATGTCGTCATCTTTATAAAAAAGATTATTAAAAAATTGTGATTTATTTTTTATACTCCCGTCGTCTCATATTGATCGTAACAATAGGTTGTGCACATAGTTTTAAGAAGTTAATAGAGTATGGTGTATGTTATATTAATTTAATGTAAAAGTTGATGTGATAGAAAGTGATGTAGTAATCCAGGAAGTGAATAGAGTAGGGAAATAATATTTTATAAATCAATGAAAGAGTGAGGTATATATTAGTTGGGTGATATATAATATAATATTAGAGGGTACATGCCTAAAATAAAAGTGTTGCAATTAATATGAGACAACCATATATAGAAAGTGTTGCAACTAATATGGGACGAAAGGAGTAACTAATAAAAAGAGAAGATTAATTAGGTAAATGTAAAAAAAATAAATTATAACCTATGTAATTAACATATATAATTATTCAAATAAATCATCGAAATAAAAAAATGACAAAATAATTGATATTATTAAAAGACATTGTATTGAAAGAACTCGAAAAAAGAAACAAATACTATAAACAAAATGATTGATATTTCTTATTAAGAAATAACGATTACATGAATATATGGAATAAGTATAAGATTGCATAAACAAATGACAAAAGAATATATTAAAAAAAAGAATTTATATAATGAAATGATAAAAGAATAAATTAAATGATATTATTATTATTCAATAAGGATTACATTTGATGAACATAAAGATAGAAAATACGAAACGAATTCACAAATAAAATACAAAACAATTTCATTTTCATTGAAGTGTTATTTTCATTAACAATAATGATTGCATTGCATGAGCATATAGCATAATTATGAGAAGAATAAACAAATGACAAAAGAATATATTCAAAAGATTTTTTTTTGCCAAAAACTGCCTTATGAAATACAGCTTTTGTTAATTATAGCTATCATCTTTTTTTCTTGTGAATTACTGTCATGAAAGACTGATACCTAATAAGTAACTTGTTGCCATTTTCACTAATTATACTACTAATCTATAGTATGATCGGTCAAATAATGTTTATATTTTTAAAAAAAATTATTTAATTTAAAATATTTTACAAATATATCTTTTTGATACATGACATGTTAATGGGAACGTATTTCGAGATGATATTTAATTGCATTTTTCTTGTTTATCTCCAAATACGTGCCCGAAAACCCGGCTAGTTAGTACTCGTTTTGTAGGAATTGCCGAAATTCGTGCCCATTAAGGAATATGCCGGTGTCCTTTTTTCAAAAAAGCATCATCTTCAGTCCCGAAAACCTAGATTATTGGTACTCGTTTCGTAAGAATTCTCGAAATTCGTGCCCATAATGGGTGCACGGTAGTATCATTTTTTGAGAAAACTTTGTTTTCAGTCTGAAAAACCCGTCTCAAAGTACGTGCTCGAAAACCCGATTTCTTGGTACTTGTTCCATAGGGATTCTCGTAATTCATGCTCCTAAAGGTCGCAAAACGGTGTTCGTTTTTGGAAAAACGTCGTCTTTACTCTGATAAACCTAGCTCGAAGTACATGCCCGAAAACCTAGCTTATTGGTACTCGTTTCGTAGGAGTTCTTGAAATTCGTGCCTATAAAGGGCGCACGACGGTATCCGTTTTTCAAAAGAACGTTGTATTCAGTCCCAAAAACGTAATGAAATGTTATCTCGAAATATGTGCCCTTTACGATATATATCAAAAACATATATTTATAAAATATTAAAAATTATTTGACCGCTCAAACTATGGATTAGTAGTTTAATTAGTGAAGATGGCAACTAGTTACTTAGATATCGTTTGGTATCATTTTGGTTTTCATGTTTTATGTTTTTTGTGTCTGAAAGTCGTATGATGAATGTCCTATAATAAATCAAAAATTAGTCAAACTTATTGGAAACATGATGATTTTACAAAGTGATAACGAAAAAATGAAAACCACAAACTGAAAACAAAAAAGATCACTAACGGCCATGGCGCCATGTCAACAACGGATTTTCTATTAGTAATTCACAAGAAAAAAAGATGATGGCTATAATTAGCAAAGAGGTATTTCATAAGACAGATTTTGGCAAAAAAAAAGGCTATTCAAAATAAGAATTTACGTAAGGAAATGACAAAAGAATAATTATATTTGATATTATTATTCAATGATTACATTACATTACTAAGATATAAAAATGAAAATACAATTCAAATTTACAAATAGCTCGCTAGGACTCATGAAAAACACTCATACCCTCAATGATGATGTTTTGTGATGATGATAATAAATCATTCTTCAATCAAATTTTGGGAATTCATTCAATCTTCTTCGAATTTGGAGAGACAAAGTAGTTGGGATTAATCTTGGAAATGAATGAGTGAATGAGCGACAAAAAATTTGAGAGAGAAAGAGATTAGAAAGAAAGAGGGTACGTTTAATTCTTAGGGTTAAATGAAAATCAGATTGCAAAAGGGCATGATTTATTTAGAGGAGAGTAGACATGATTACATCATGACACGTGGTACTAATAGAATTTTCATTGTGACGGGTGACCCTTGAATTAAGGCCATGACGCCATGTCAGCAATGGATTTTCTATTAGTATATAGTATGATAGTATAAAAATAAATTATGTTGTTAGATTTGTCTCAATGAATATTTCCAATGTGCTATTTCAATAATTTAATACTTCCTCATCAACCTCTTTTTATTTGATATGTATTTCATACAATAACTTTGATTGCCTTGGATTTTATGTAAACACTATTCACATGATAATTCTGACTCTTTGAGTTTGTGTACGTCTTGGAAAACATACTCTTGTTCGTTCTTCTTTAATTTGTCTTAAAATGTTGAAGACAGACGGAAAAAATAGTATACTACCTTCATATATTCAAATAGATGGAACACTTACCATTCTCGAAAATTTCTAAATACATGCAACATTTTTCTTTTCCCTCTTTTGATAATTTTTGGGTTGGAAAAATGACCATCTTAGCCTACTAAGAATTCTAAACAACACTTAATAAATCCTAATGATGTGATCCTCAAGTTCTATCTCCTACTTCTTCTACATTATACCACATGCTATGGTCTCCACTTCAGCTAATTACATACCCTTTCATCCACCTAGTACCATTTACCAAAAATTGCATGGGAAAGTGAGAGAAAAAAAGTTCTAACTATTTGGATACAAAGGTAGTATAATAAAAATATATACTCCCTCCATTTTTTTAATTTCTACCCACATTCATTTTACACGATCTCCAATTTACATCTTTGAGGTTCAATATCTTCATTTACATATAACTAAAAATTATGAAAATTTTAAACAAATCTAACAAGACCACACATGATGATGCTTTTTCATATATGTAAACAAAAAAAAGATGGTCAACATTATAAAAGTTTGACTAGTTGAATAGTAAATATGTAGAACATAAGAAAATAGATAAATACAAGCGGTTAAAAGTGTGCATTATTAGTAAGCTCTTAGTAATGTTACAAATTGAATACAAAAAAAGAGATGGATGGCGTAGTATTCTTCCTCTTTTATGAAGGTAAGAAGAAATATGATAGAATGTTTTGTAGACCCTCCGCCCGAAGAGTACTTAAGGAATCATTACAAAGGATAGTGGACAGAGAGGAATAAGATCAGTCCCTAATATGAAGAGAATATAGAATTAAATGACTTGCATTAGCCATCCAGTCCGCTGCCTGGTTTGCCTATATGTAGCTGTGTCAAACCTAAAACTCTTGAAATTCTTGTAATATGATGCCGACGTCTTCGATTATATTTGAGATTTTCTATGAAGGTTGCTTTTTCTGATTGATGACCAATTGGTAATCTCCTTGTATAATGATTGAGGGATAATTAAGAATGATTGCATTTAGTAGGCCATTGCGAAGAGCGGTTGCTTTCGCTACCAAAACACTTGCTTCCCTATGTTATGAGCACTGCCAATACATGACTTTGATGATCTCAAATTATGTATCATATTGTCGCGTTGTTGTATTCTACAGACCCGTCAAAGTTGAGTTTGATGAAATGTCAAGGCGGGGGCGGGGGACCAGTTAAGCAGGATATGGGGGGAGGAGGTTGTTATTGTTGAGTGATAGTGGGGGAGGGGGAATCCTTATGTGACGGGTTTGCGACAGAATCATCAAATTGATTTTGCAGTTTCCATTCATGTTGGTCGAACATGGCTCAATTGGAAAATGTGATGGGAATTGAAAGTGTTTGTTATTAAAGATGATACCATTTCGTTCTTTCCACATGCTCCATAGGAGGAAGGTGAGTTTGACCGTCAGCACCCTATCTTTTAGAAGTTTAAGAAAGCTATCTTTGAAACTCGTGGCGGGAATCGTTGATCCCAACCAACATTGTGCTTCCTTAATCGAACAGATTAACCTGGTTTTTGAGCATTCAAAACAGGGTGATCTATCGTTTCCTTATGTAAGAAGTGTTGGAAGGGGCATGTATCAAAATGAATGATGTTCCTTTTCTGCAAAGTTGCACACACACGAATTCCGTTGCTGAGGAGTTGCCATAGGAAACTGTAATTTGGACGGAATGTCGAGCTTCCATATGCTTCTGATTCCCATTTTGGGATATTTATGGATAGATTTGTGTGCTAGCCCACTTGGATGACTTGACTGAAAATTCCAATGGGAAGTGAGCCCTCAGACAAGTGTGTTATTGGTGATGTGATTTGGAATTGGGATTCCCCTAATGAGACTTATGATGTGCTGCGGTAGGATCTCGTTCAAATTTTTATAGTCCCATGCTTTCTTAGGAAGGATATATTCACTGAGTTTCTGGTCTAGGTCTATTGTATCACGATTAGCTTTTGACAATTTGAGTAAGTTAAAGTGAGTTTCCCAATTGTAAAGTCAAAAGTAAATAGTGGAACGGTCTCTTATCACTATTAGAAGAAGGAGATTCAACGATGGATGAAGCCGTCATTATTAAAAGTCCAAATCTTGTCGTTAAAACTTCAACGACGGAAAAGACTTCGTCGTCAATTGGTTGCAATAGGTCCTGTCGTTAATGGCTTTAACGACCATGCTCGTCGTTAATGAATGATGACGAGACGTGACTCGTCGTCACTTATTATCAACCAGACATGACTCGTCATACTTATTAACGATAAGACAACGAGGAGATAACGTAGTCGTTAATTATTTACGACGTAATAACATGGTCGTTATTATGCATTCTAGACGACTAAGACAACAATAACGACCATAGTTTCTCGTCGTTAGTAAAATCCTAATGGTCACTACTCTTTCTAATTCTCTTAATAACGACGACAAAATTTTGCTTTTTAACTTCGTAATGGGATTTTCCCCCACTTGTGTATATGATACTCATAAGAAAAATGATTAATGACCTTATGATTAAACGATCATACGTATAAACTCCACCATATTATTACATAGAATAACACAAGCAAAAATATTAAAACTTATAAGTGAAAATTCATACACGACTTTCAATCTAGAAAAACTAATACTTTTTCATATTATATGAGTTCTAGCACTTAAAATCTAAAAAACGTCCATAAACAAATGATAGAACGCAAAATCCAATAAAGGACATCATATTCAACTCCAATACCCTCAACCACGTGCTAGTTATCATGTCTTTTGAATCTAAGTTTGGAATGGCCCGTTGCTCATGCCGTTGCACATCTCCTCACTGCTTTCTTGGGTGATGATCAACTGATCATAAACAAGGATTTAAACGTGTCATGTCATTATGTCTTTGAAACAGGGAAAAAATGTTGTCAGTTTGTTTAAATTTAGCCTCTCCACGTCAATGGAAGATATGTTGTAGTTGCACTTCTTTCTTGATGGTTGCCTCGTGCATTATATCGTCAATTGTGTGTGTCTTTCTTGTCATACGTCTTGATAGTAAATGATGCTAAGTATGATGCAATGGGGAATGTTGGCGAGAAGATCATTAACGAAGGAAAACTCAGACTGAGAGACACACAACGACTTGAAACTGAGTTACAACTAAGGAGCTAATAGAATATATAATATGATTTGGGAAAAATAATGCTACCTTTAGTACATTGGGTCTCTTTATAATGGAACGGAGATACTCACTAGGATGTGGCTCATAGAGTCTAGTAAGGGTAACGCAAATAGAGAGGAGAAACTGGAGTAAATGTAGCATTGTGATTCCTATATATTGGGATTCTTTGGCATTGTTGTTGTACAAGTAACCTCAGTAGCACGATCACATTGCATACATTTTTTTCCGTCCTAACAGGGGCTGAACATGCAAATCAAATATAAAAGATTTTTTTAATCGTATATTCATATGATTTATAATCCTCTTTCCTTCACCTTGCAATCACGCTAAAGTTATTAATGTCTGTTTTGGACGAATTTAATATGGACGGGAAATTCGTCGAAGTGAGATTGCAAGGCCGACAATTCAATAACCTCAATTTGATTAACAATAAAGTAGTAAATGAATTCAGTTGACTATAATAGCAATGAGTGAGTAATAGCAAAAATGCCGTAAAGAATACAATGAACTGAGCTAGGTATATATACCGTTTTACATATGCCTTGTAGCCGTTATATTAACCTAACAATAATCCCTAAACAGCTAAGAACTAAACAAACTACCGCCTAAAAACTAGGCTTTGAACTTCATCCATATTTGGACTCAGTCTTCAGTCTTCACACGTCCTGGACCACGTGCTGCTTGCGTGCCTTCATGTCCGTTATTTTAATGAAGAAAATGGGCCATCAAATCGTCACGTGAGGGCTGAATTTAGCCCACAACAATTGCCCCCAATTTCCCTCTCTTAGCAACAGTTGAGAAAACAAAAAGAGGAGGGAAATTCAAAGCATTGGGAACCACACCACTTGAATATCAGAGGTTAGAGTGTTAAATGGAAGAAAGTAGAGAAACATCACGTCATTCATCTTCCTCTCCATTCGCTGAACTAGGTATTTTCTCTCTCCCTTTCTCTTTGCTTTTCCTTTGATTTTTCCGTCTGCTCGCATTCCTTCCTCCCTGCAAAACCAACTGAAAACTGGCTACTAGAAAGGTTAGATACAAAATGAGTCGTCGTAAAGCAGGTAAATCAACAGTATATTCCTCGTCGGATGACGATAAGCCGGAGATTGCCCCTCGAGGGATTTTAGAAGAGAAAAATTCAAGACCCTGTAGTATGAGCGACACATATCTGCTCCATCTAGCGAAGAATTATGGTTTTCCCCTGCTGTGAATATGCGCCTGCCACAACCTGAACATCGGTCGGACTTCTATTGTAAAGGGTGGTTCACTCTTTACGAGTATCCGTTTAACCTAGGGTACAAGTTTTCTTTTTCTTCTTTAGTTCTTTCTTTTCTTGAGGTGGTGCCGGTGGCGATTTGTCAAATGATGCCACAGGTTTGGCGAATTCTGAGATCTTTAGAAATTTTAGCAATGAAAACTGAGATCGACTTCTCAGTACAAGATTTGGCTTATTCCTACTCTGTCAAAACGGTGGGTAAGGGTAGGATAAATCTGAGGTTGGGGAAAGGTCGTACCGCTCTTGTCACCAAAATAGATGCTAATGACAGAGGTTGGATGGAGAGATTTTTCTTCGTAGAGAGAAAGAGTTTGGGTGAAGAAGGAAAAGTTTTTAGATCTGAATGGATAGTAAAAGGTATTTACTGATATTTGTGCAATATTCTAGTATTCTTGTTTTGTTGACATTCTCACTCTTGTGAATTTGCAGATTTCGAGTCGAAGTCGTTTGTTGCGCGCCCAGAATCACAAGACGTAACTGAGAGGCTCTTGCAGTTGCCTGAAGCAGAGAGGACTTTCCCCATCGGTATAGAAGAAGACGACGAGGAGGACGACATCCAAATCTTGGTGCCTCCTTCTGCTACTGCTACCCCGTCCGTCGAAGTCAAGAAACCCGAATCCGTACCGAAATCGCTAATTTCTAGCGGTAAGTTTTGGCTTCAATTCGTCTTTCTGGCATTACATGTTGGTTGTATATTTTGATGGGATGGTTTTTGGTTATAGGGACCACTAGGACCACCAGATCCGTTGCGGCTAACTTGTCAGCCCAAGAGCAGCTTGCTCGCCGTCGTTCTCGCAACCCTGCAGGAGGAAGTCCTTCTGTCGTACCTCCGCCACGGTCGTCTAACGTCCCTCCATCTGTACCGACGACTCCGTCTTCGTCTGCGACGGGCAAGAGGAAAAACTCAATGGAACTTCCTGCTGACTTCGGATCGCCGTCGAAGAAGGCGACGCTTCCTGACGTCCAAAAGCTTATGGTCCATGCTGCTCAAGCAGGATGGGACGCTGTCCGACTGTCAAACGTCCTGGCTGACGAGGTTACCTGTCTATTCAAGGTACGTGACGTTTAAACTATTTGTTTGGGTCGTTAATCATGTGTTCGTTTGTTTGTAACGATGTTCCCTCAAGTAGCAGGGTCTTCAGGCCAATTTGGCGGGCATCCAGAAGGTTTCTAGTCTAGAGGCTGAAGCTAAACGTCTGACGGATGTGGAGAAGTCTCTCAAGTTGCGGCTACAAATTGCTATGGAACAGATGCAGTTCGAGCGTGCCAAGTCGAAAGACTTAGAAGACGAGGTGGAAAAGCTGAAGATAGAGGTGGAGGACGCAGCAGGGTTTCACACGTGAAAGACAAGTGCAAAGATGATGAAAGAATTTAAGGAGGGGCGGCACGTTGACTGGAAACCTGATGAAGACATAGCGACGTTTGAGAAGGATTTTACTGGTGCTGCCTAGGGGATGGACGAGGAGGAAGTGTTTGTCGACGAGGGGGCTGTCCACTCAGCTCCGGCGACTGAAGTACCGGCAGCCGAGCAGGTTGAGGCAGCATCAACTGGGGTCCTGGAAAAGATTGCTGAGAATTAGGCACTTCATTTGGTTTGTCTTGAATTTTAGTAAAGCTTTTTGCGGCTGCGTCCGCTTAGTTTGTTTGGATAACGTCTGGCATTTGGATAATGGTTTGTGTGTTAAGTGTTTGGATAATGGTTTGTGTTTTAAGTGTTTGGATAATGGTTTGTGTTGTAAGTGTTTGGATAATGGTCGCATATGATTTCGATTGGGATTCCAAACCTGCACATAATGTTACGTTTGATAAAAGAGATTACCTCCCTGTCTTTGACAGTTCTGAATGCATCCGCTTCGACTCATTTGGAGAAGTAATCGGTCATGGCGAGCATGAAGGTTCGTTGTCCTGGTGCTTGGGGTAGCTTGCCTACTATATCCATCCCCCACTTCATGAATGGCCATGGCGAAAGGACCGGATGTAACACTTCTGATGGCTGATGTATAATGGCAGCGTGTATTGGGCATGCTTTGCATCGTTTTGATTACTCCATCGAGTCTTGTTTCATCGTCGACCAGTAGTAGCCGAGGTGTTGAGCTTTGAGAGATAGGCTCCTTCCCCAGAATGATTTCTGCATACGCCGTCGTGAATATCTTTCAGCACTTGTTGGGCTTCGCTTGGTTCGAGGCACCGCAGGTATGGTCCTGAGACAGACGCTTTAAACAAAACATCGTCAATTATAAAAAAGCGAGACGCCTTTACCTTGAAGGCTTTCGCCTCTTTCTTGTCGGCTGGCAGGATGTCATGTAGTAGCCAGTCCTTGTAAGGTTTAGTCCAACTACTTGGAAGGTTGTCGTCGGATGATGGCTCGTCTATGGGGAAGACACCCTTCTCTATGGCTGGATGTAGTAGGTGGATGATGGTTATGCTGGCGATGCCTGGATTTTTAATCACTGCCCCTAATCCGGCTAAGGCGTCGGCGTGCGAGTTCTGTTCACGAGGTACTTGTTGGAATTGGCCCTTGTCGAAGTACTTCGTTAGTCGTTGGACGACTTCTAGGTAGGCCGTCATCTTTGCATCTTTGGCTGCATAAGAACCGTTAATTTGGCAGATTATCAATAAAGAGTCACAATTTACCTCGGGGTCTTTTATCCCCATGTCCTTGGCCGTCGTTAGCCCCATGATCAATGCCTCGTATTCTGCTTCGTTGTTAGTCGCCTGGAACTCACATCTAACCCAGTGGGAGATGATGTCTCCTTGGGGAGATGTTAGGACAACACCCAGGCCCGTTCCTCGCATGTTGGAAGCGCCGTCGGTGAATAGGGTCCACTTTCCGTCCGTCAATGTGCAATCTAGCTTTCTTACTTTATTGATCGCTTCTGGTTCCAGCTGTGGGCAAAAGTCCACGACGAAATCGGCCAGGGCCTGTGATTTGATTGCGGTCCTTGGTTTGTAAGTTATGTCGTAGCCACTTAGTTGCATGAACTATTTGGTCTCCCGCGAGGTCAGGTTGCCTCATGATTGTTCTCATGGGATAGTTAGTGTGCACAACTACGCTATGACATTCGAAATAAGGACGTAATTTAGTTGAAGCTACTATTAGTTCCAGGACTAGTTTTTCGAGTTGAGAGTACCTTGTTTCGGCATTGAGTAATGATTTGCTTACATAGTAAACGGGGTGTTGCGTTCCGTCTTCTTCTCTGGCTAAGACGGCGCTAACTGCTGTGTCTGTCACGGCTAGATAGAGATATAGAGGTTCGCCGTCGACAGGTTTGACTAACAGAGGGGGTTGCGTCAGGTACTTCTTCAGTTTCTCCAGTGCGTCCTCGTGCTTATCTGTCCATTCAAAACGTTTATTTTTGCGCAGAATGTCATAAAACAACTTACATTTGTCCGACTACTGGGAGATGAATCTATTAACCGCGACAACTCGTCCTGTTAGCTTTTGAACGTCTTTTACGGATCTGGGGGACTGGAGATTGATTTGGTCTGGACTTGCTTCGATTCCTCTTTGCGTCACGACGTGGCCTAGGAATTTCCCGGAAGACACTCCAAAGGAGCATTTGGAAGGGTTAAGCTTCATGTTGTGCTTCCTCAATACGTCGAAAGATTGCCTGAGGTGCTCGATGTGATCTGCAGCTTTCGTTGACTTCACCAGCATATCGTCTATGCAGACTTCCATCGTTTTGCCCAATTGCTTCTCGAACATCTTGTTGACCAACCTTTGATACGTCGCCCCTGCATTTTTTAGTCCGAAAGGCATAACTTTATAACAAAAAATTCCTCGACTAGTGACGAAGGCCGTTTTCTCCTGGTCTTGTGGATGCATAAGTATTTGGTTATAACCCCTGAAAGCGTCCATGAATGATATCATCTCATGCCCGGCTGTTGCGTCCACCATTGCGTCGATGTGGGGCAGAGGGAATGGATCCTTGGGGCACGCCCTGTTAAGGTCAGTAAAATCAATGCAGACACGCCACTTACCGTTCTTCTTGCTTACTACCACGACGTTGGCTAGCCAATCGGGGTACTGAACTTCGCGTATCATTCCCGTCTCGAGAAGTTTTTGAACTTCGTCGTTGATTATTTTGTTCTGTTCAGGAGCGAATTTCCGACGTTTCTATTTGACAGGTTTGCAAGTATTGTCAACATTTAATTTATGCGTAATGACTTCTGGCGAAATACCTGGCATATCGTCGTGTGTCCATGCGAAGCAGTCTGCGTTTTCCCTTAGGAAGTCTATCAATTCTTTTCTGACGTCCTCTGGTATGTCAGCTCCAATGTGAACCACTTGTTCAGGTTTGGCCGGGTTCAAGACGACTTCGTCTAATCTTGCAGGCTCTGTTTCTTTGTAATCGTCATCTCGTTGGCCGTCCTGTAATTGCTATGCAACCTGTCCGTCTGTCTTGGAGGGTTTCAGCGTCGCTTTGTAACACTATTTGGCTATCTTTTGGTCGCCTTTGATTTCTTGTATCCCCCATTTGGTTGGAAATTTGATCGTCTGGTGGTAGGTTGACGGAACAGCTCGCATGTCGTGTATCCAAGGCCTGCCCAAAATCACATTATAGGATGATTTATAATCAATTACGAGAAATCTTACCTGGAGATTGACTCCTTGAGTGTATGTGGGCAAGACAATCTCGCCAACTGTGCTCTTTGACTCTCCACTGAATCCTACGAGGACTGTGGACTTTTTTGTGATGTCGTCCAGGCCTAGACCCATTTATGTTAAGGCTTCCAGGGTGATGATGTTGGCGGAGCTCCCGTTATCGACGAGGATCCTTCTGAGCAAGCAGTTCCCTATGGTTAGCGAGATCACCAATTCGTCGTGGTGGACGTCTAACACGTCATCTGCGTCTGATTCATTAAATGTGGTTGGCTGGTCGTCGTATGTTGCCTTTCTTGGCCTGAGGGTTGGCTTCTCCATGCTGAATTCCTTGGCGTGTCGTTTTGCTGCAGAATATGTTAAACCACAAACATCAGACCCACCAGTTATCACATCAACAGTTTTAATAGGGACATGAGGGGGAGGAGGTTTGAGTTTAGAGGAGTTTTGTTCTCTCGTCATGGTGCTCGTGGCTTTGTCAGACATGACGTCTTTGAGAGGTCCTGCGCGTAGCAGGTAGGATACTTCTCTCCTCAGGGCGACACACTCGTCGGTCAGGTGGCCGATGTCTTGATGATAGTCACACCATTTCATCGGATCTTTCTTGTCTCCTGGTTTGTTGGACTTCCCGGGCCAGCTGACGGCTTATCCTATGTTCATCAGGTGCTTGACTAGACCAGAGGTGTCGGCGCAGAAGTTGTATTCTTGGATTTTGTGTGGCAAGTCTGGGCTCTCCTTCCAGTTGTCGCTCTCGTCGTCGACCAGGGCCAACTGTGCTTCTTCATTGGCTCGTCCATAGGGCTTGTATCTGGTGTCGGGCTGTTTCTTGAAGGCGGCTTTTCGGTTGGATCTGTCGTAGCTTAAGAATTCCTTCCTCGAGTCGAGGTCTTCTTCCAACCTGATTTGAGCTAGAGTTTTTGCCTGCACATCTTCAAAAGTAGAACAGGGATATTTTGTTAGATCTCTGTAAAGGTCGCTGTCGCCGAATAGTCCTTGTCGGAATGCTTCTATGGCGGTGACTATGTCACATCGCGGGATGGACACCTTCTCCCTGTTGAACCTGTTCAGGTACTCTCTGAGCGTCTCGTTCTGCTTTTGGACGACTCGATATAAGTCACTGGTCTGCTTCTCCAGGCTGCAACTGCTGGCGAATTGTTGATTGAACATATTGACGAGCTCAGAAAAACTGGAAATGCTCCCGTTAGGTAGGGTGATCAGCCATTGTAGGGCGGGGCCAGACAGAGTGGACCCGAAGACTTTGCAGAGGCAAGCTTCTCTCATTTCTCGCGGGACGGGAATGGTCATCATTCTTTGTTTGTACTGAGCGATGTGCTCGTTTGGATCCGTCGTCCCGTCATACAGCTTCATAATGGGAGTGGAGAATCTTTTGGGGATGTCCACGACGTCGATGCACTCTGAATATGGCGAATTTGCGTAGCTATTGGGCAAGGCTTCCTTCATCGGGGTCAGGACGCCTGGAATTTTGTTGATGAGGGACTGCAACATCTGGACCTTCTGCTCTAGGTGATGGTACGCCTCTGGGACGGGGGATGTCGCCTGTGAAAGATTGGCAGGGACACTTTGATTGGGCGTCCTGAAAGTGATGGAGCGTCCGGGCGTGTTGTTGACTAGCACGTCCCTGTTTGAATTGAGCCTTCTTGGTGCTGGAGAAGGAGTTGTTGCTGGATGAAATACCGGTGACGACCTGATTGGGGTGGTCGTCACCACGTCTGAAATCTCAAAGGTGGCAGCAGGGGCCACGAGGGGCGTCTGCTCAGCCCTAGTAACATTTGGCCGAAGAGGTGGTAAGTCCACCACCTGTTCCAGTATTGGTGAACCGGCTGATAGCTGGCGTCCGTAGTCGTCAGTGATGGTCGTAACCAGATGATGAGGTTGGGGTGATGGAGCACGTTCCTCCAGGCTAAGGCGACGGGACACTTCGCTGGTGTCGCGCCGATAGACAGATTTGGAATTCGAGGCAATGGACGCCACGGATTGGATTTGAGAGCGCAGGGCGTCGTTCTCGCGTTGAAGGATCGACATCTTTTCTCAGGGAGTCCATTTCAGAGACGCGAGCTTTCAGTGCGTCCATCTCGGCCAGTCGTCCGACCATCATGTCGAACCCCTGATTGATTTCAGCGAGACTGGTAGCTTGATTTTCCATGGGAATTTGCTTTGTGAAAGTAGTGATTATGTGGTTTATTTGAGGCAATTTCAGAATCGTAGGCCCCACGGTGGGCGCCAAATTGTTTTGGACGAATTTAATATGGACGGGCAATTCGTAGAAGTGAGATTGCAAGGCCGACAATTCAATAACCTCAATTTGATTAACAATAAAATAGTAAATGAATTCAGTTTAGTATAATAGCAATGAGTGAGTAATAGCAAAAATGCCGTAAAGAATACAATGAACTGAGCTTGGTATTTATACCGTTTTACATATGCCTTGTAGCCGTTATATTAACCTAACAATAATCCCTAAACGGCTAAGAATTAAACAAACTACCTCCTAAAAACTAGGCGTCCAACTTCATCCATACTTGGACTCAGTCTTCAGTCTCCACACGTCCTGGACCACGTGCTGCGTGCGTGCCTTCATGTCCATTATTTTAATGAAGAAAATGAGCCATCAAATCGTCACGTGAGGGCTGAATTTAGCCCACAACAATGTCTTTATGTGAGATCTGATTCGCTCGCCTGCCAGCCACATCATGCATAGAAGGTCTGAATTTGAGACAAGATGTTAAATACATGATAAAATATCAAATTCCCAGCTCAAATACACAAAACCAGACGCTCCCAACATGATATGGACTTTCGAAATAAAAGCTTATCGGAGGGGCATGATTGACAATATGGATGTAATGTTTCCGCTAGTTGAGATACCCAACCTTTTTTGAAGAAAAGAGGGTCGTATTTCCTCTTGCCGCTGCTCAAAATCAAACTTCGTTACTGACATGTAACGAAGTTGTAAAAGCTATTACATGAATGATTGAAACATGGAATAAACACATTTACATTGGTACCAATAAGTAATAATCATTCTTTCCAGCCCAACAATAACCGAAGTCACAATTGATGCAAACTATAAGTCTACCATGTATTTGATGAATATTAATGAAACTAACAGCAACCTGTCAAACTCTACTCAACTATAACGTGTAGCATATATATAGCGTACACTGTAGGTTTTAAGCAGCAATTTTTGAACTTGATCTACTATTCCAAACAATGGATCACAAATGAAATAGATTGAGACCCTGAGTGAACTCTACTATATCTTATAATCATGAATTTTCGACAAGTTGCAACATATAGAGGATGAATGTATACTAGACAACTTAAAACGATAATAAGACATACCCAGACTCAATGATAATTGGTATAGCTCGCAATTTCAGGTCCCTTCTAAAAGGCCTATGCGAGGGCAGACTCATAATGAAACTCCATATATTTAAGCTTTACGAAAACACTATGAGAAAATTAGAACAAATATATCATATCTCGAAAACCTCGGTTTAAATTAAACCTATGTCCAGCACAACACTTACATGTTTCCATCTTTTTACGATTTTGGATCCAATCTGCTTTGTGCGTTTAACCTCCATAATTCGATCCTCGAAACATCAAAATCGTAACAGTAAACCATGGAACCTTTCTGATTCTCTTAAAACGAGAGGGTGAGTCTGCCCGTCGATGAGTCATTTTGATATAGGTCTTTCATGATACATTTAGGTTGCATCATTAATTCATTTTAGATTAGAACTCAAGAACGCTAGTTTTGTTTTCCCCCAATTTTACATTGAATTTTAAATAGAAGCTGATGAGAACATATTATTCGTGTTTTTAGAGCATTTCGGAGTTTGTTTGGTAGAGTTTTAGGCCTTGAGAAGAGGAGTTCCAGATAATTTAGCCTAAGTATGGTATATGGAGAATTAGGGTGATATTGATACTTTAGTGGTGGTTTTGGTTCGATAATGGTTCGTGTCAAAGCAGTTTATGTTTAGCACGTCGGTTCGGTTGTTAGAGTTGGAACTTGTGTGGAGGTTGTTGAGCTCGTAAGCATCACTTCGTAACCAAGCCAAACCTTCATATGCAGCAGCCATCCCAAGTAGCATTGGCGCACCCCTCGGGCCCTCCCTAGCACAACCCGCGCATCGTACACAAAGCAGCAGCCACCAAGCAGAAAGTAGGCGCGACTTGGGCAGCTAATGCGCGCCTCGCGTGCCTGACGTCCCAGCAGGGCACAACAGCAGTTTAAGTGCACCTCGCGCTCCCTTGTTGCCCGACTTGCGCACTTGTCGAGCTAGCGACGCAAACGAGCTATTTTGACGATCATAATGTTTACTTAGATTATTTTATTAGTTTCTAATTACTATATTTTCATTATTCATTCATCATTATAGATACTTAGAACCTTAATTAGAAAGACAAACACTCTTTCCTTCTCCCTAATCTTTCTATGGTTTGGATTGTCATTGAAGATTCATTGAATTACTCTATATCGATCGTAGCGTAATTCACTTCTTGAGAACGGTGATCTCATCTTCGATTAGTTTATTGTGAGGTTTCTTTTATGAACAATTCCTTAGTTATAATATTGAATTCTATTTTCATTGTTTGATTATTGATTTGATTCTCTTTTCAATTAATCAATTGCTATTACATAGATCGATTGCCGATTCAATTGTTCTTTGTTTCTGAGTAGCAAATTAGGATTGACTGTGAATCTGATTGTTCTTGTTATTTCCTAGTGAATTCATTATTTCCAAATTGAATAATTATGCTAGTGATTGTTGTTTGGCACATAGTTTCCTAGGGCTTTGATGTTCTTTAGAATTGAACCTATATTGTTGATTCGCTTAGGTTGTTCTATAGCTCAGTTATTCTATCTGCAGATTCGGGTAGTTTAACGTATCTTCAAAGGGAAGCTGGATTAAATTCTCAATCTATATTTGATTAAGATTAGTTGTTTGTATAAAGAAACCGATGATCGATAACCCGAACCGAAGTGACGATTGACCGAACTCAAGACCTTTCTCCATTGATATTCCCTATAGTTTGTTATTACTTCCTTAGTTATTAGTTTTGACCTTTTAATCTGAAAACCCCCCTTGCGATCTCTTATACACATACTTTATTCTCTAAGTCTCTGTGGTTCGACCCTACTTGCCTCATGCATTATTTGTGTTGGAAAGTCGGAATTATAAATATTATCTTTGGTAAACGCGTGCGACCGCATCCCACTAGAAGCTTTGATTTTACAAGATTGGTTCTACAATTGGTATTTATTCTCTTCTCTTCTTATTTCTATTCAATCCTTGATTATTAATTCATGTCTACTGATTTCATTATGAATATGTTTTCCCCAATTATGATTAAGTAGTCTATTTCTAGAGTTTAAGGGAATTTGTGATGAATTATGAAGGGATGTTTATAAAGTATTGATTTTTGATGATGTATATTGATTCGTATTGAATGTTTTATATGTATTCAATCGAATTTGGCCAGATTTGATTGTTATAGTGTTGCAATATTAGGTTATGTGCCAAGAGGTAAAAACATGATATTAAGGATAGTTTCTATCGGTAGAGTTGGTATTAACAAATTGCGAGAGCCTGTTAATATCATTCTATGGTTGATTACGACTCGAGATAGCAAATCAACCTATTTATTTGCATTACTCATTATTGATTATTGTGTTTCATCCCGAATTATTGTTTATTGGTGAACCAGTGCCCTAGACTCTTTATTATTGATATTCTTGATATAGTTATAGTCTAATTTAGTATAATTACCCACAACAGTCGTTCCCTATAATCTAGATTTGACCGACAATTAGGAAAAGAACATTGTTTCTCCGTTGATTCGACCCTACTTCTCTGACTACTATTTGTAGAGGACTTTAAGATTACTTTTGATTAGGTGATACGACTTTAGCCTGTCACTCGTCGGTACTAGATGTTATATGTACAACTCGAAACAACTAAAATGGAGAAGCCAAGCTCCATATTTGAGCTATAAATATTTTCGTTTGACAAAGAAAATTGCATTTGTATGTATTTTTTACCTTTAGGTCGGATCTCTTACCATTGATTGCTGGTTACTTCTGCTGCTAATATGAGTCAGAGCTAATTTGAATTTACAGGGTCCACTTGATGCGGTCAGGAGGACATGGAAGAGGGGAAGTGGGTGAGCAATGAATAATATCTTCCCCCCAAGCATCAACACCAGGTTGTCTTGAGAGTAGATCGTCATCTAAGGAAGACAACCAAAAATGACATAGTTTACACTTTGTTTTTCTCACCTTATTTTCACCTGTTCCAGATATATAAGTTCTAATAACTTAACTTAAGCTGTAACAAAGTCACTTAAGATGAAGTTTAGGGCGAATAAGTTGGGATAAACTATGCTTAAAACCAAGAATAGCTACTCAAGTCACAATTACAATAAGTTCGCTTGAGCTCGTGATATGAATATGACTCTATGAAAGAAACATTCAAGTGTACTCCAATGCAAAGGAATCTAGATAATTAAAAGTCAGAATTTTTGTATGTGTTTATGTGTTTGGGATATGGAAATTAAATCAATCACTCCTGAAAGATTTAATTAACTTTTAATCTCACTTAAACCACTCCTGGAATTAAGTAGATTAATCACTCAATAATTAACACTCCTGAAAATTATTAAATGGCACGAAATTAATTGACAAACAATTAAGCTCGAAAATACGACTCAAAGTTCTTAATATTTCACTTCATGAAATCGACTACATAGTCCCCTATTTATACTAGTACATATCTAGTATGATAAGGAACCCTAACTCTATCTAAAAAGCAAGATAAACCTTAATCCCTAAAATCTAGGAAAAGATAAATATTGCTAAAAGATAAGGAAGAATCCTAATAAGATGAGCATGGATTTTTCGGCCATCTCTATCTTATTTCACATGCCTATCTTCCCTTATCTTAAGCTAAAAGATCAATTCTTATCTTTAAGGGATTACAAATCCAACTACGACTCTAAAACAACTCCTATAACCGAATTATACAAGTCATAATTTCGGCCATAGTTTTATTTAACTAGCATTAATTAAAAGTCTAAACTAACTTGACATAAGACTCTTAAAGGACTCAATTGACTAAATATGGACTTCATAACATGGGCTAAGGACGCCCCTCATAAGCTTCATGGACTTGATCATCTTCAATCTAGACGGAAAGGTTGTGTTGAGGTTAAACTCGTAGCTCCCATGACCTTGCTTTGAAGAATTAACCATATCCAAAAATTGCGAAGGTCATAGATAGTGATAACTTGGATAAGCCTCTTCGCTCCTGCATCAGCTTGTTTAAGATAAGTTCAGGCCAATAAGTTCAGACAAGTTTGATTTATGTCCAAAAGTTATGGTCAGTGAAAATCAAGACACAGACATACAACAAATTTGTAAGTCACAAAGCAACGTAGAAAAGGACTACTCGATTTCTACTAGTTGAACTTTTAGGCAAGCCTGAGAGCATAACTTTGCTTAGTAGACCTATATCAGCAGGCAGGTCTAAATCCATAACCTTAGACTTGAGTTTACCCTTAGAGCTGAATTTGAAACCAGAACCAAACACCCATCCCGTAAGTTGCAGGCAAAACTGAATAGTTACAAATGTATATATAAGCAAATGAGCCCAGATTTGAACCCATATTAAGCCTAAAAAGCGTAAGTTTCTTGGAGTGGTAACATTACCAAAATGTGTAATGGAAAGTGGGGCATAGATAAATTCAAGTACTTCAATTATATAATCCAAATAGACAATATAAGCAATAAACTAGGACATTAATTCGCTACCATAATCTAATTGGAATTACCAAATATTCAAGTCTTGATGTTATGTCAAATAAAATTATCGGATATTTAAGATTTATTTCATCAAAGCATCCTTAAAAGATAATCAACTACACAGGTTTGTATCACCTTATCATGGTCTACTTGCCAGTGGTTATCCATGTCACGTTAGAACTTACTCTTGAAATAACAACATGTTATTTTACACACATGATATTATTCAGATCAAGAATCAATTAAAATATGTTGAATAAATCACGCAAAACCCCAATTTGGAATCAAGAGCCACCTTAAATCACCCTAGAAATGCAAACAAAACAGACCAATATCAAAAATTAAATGAAGGACATGATGGTATAAGCGAAGTACAGTATACCTTCAGTTTTGTGAGAAAAACTTTGGAAAAAGAAGAAGCAAACTGACCAACCTCTTCCTACGCGAGCCTCCTAGTGAAGCCAATCAAAATCCTAGAGTATGAAATTTCAAATCCAAATTTCAAAATTCAATCGGTTGTTTGAGAATTTATTAAATTTTACTTAGCCTCTTACCTTCACAAAACCACCCAAATTTCCATTGAGTTACAATGGTTTGGGGTTTGCAAATGACAAAAACAAATTCCGAATCCAATTCTCATACTTACCAAACACTATTGGGCCAAATAAATAATTCCAAATGAAATTAATGTTGCCAAAGACATCGTTAATTTGTTAGTGAAGAACCCTAGAAATGAAAATCCATACTGAATTACCTTACTCTTACCATACCACCACCATCGGCTTCTGCTTCATATCATTCGATTAGATAGAACGAATTATATTGATTTTTATGCTCGTAGAAAATAATGCTTCCAAAGGGCTTGAACTAGAGAACTTAGCGACGAAAGAGAAGAAGCAAAAGGAGAGAACAACTTCAAATTTGGAACCCTAAATCCCGCTAGTATTTTTTATCAACAACGACCTAAATGTGTTTTATTTTTGGGATATTTTCTGAGGTACCTCCGGGGTTAGGGATAATTCCTCGGGTACATTCCTCGTTTTCGAGCTAGTTGAGATGCCACCAGAGTCACTGCCGTTAGCTTAAGTGCCATTACTACTAAATTTTCGTTAGGGTTCTGTTAACTTTCATAATTATACTTTAATTTTGATTAAAAGTAAAACTAAAAAACTAAAAAAAAAATTAAACCCACCCCTACCCCTCCACTCTCTCTCCTCCCCCTCCCCAAACCCACGACCCACCCCCAACCCAGTCACTCACCCCCTGTCCACCACTTCCCCCACCCCCTGCCACCCTTCCCCCTTTCCTAAAACCGGCGCCCCACCTCCTGCCACCCTTCCCCATCCCCGAAACCGCCGCCCCTTCTCATTCTGTCCTTCACTTTCCCCCTCTTCCTCTCTCCTACCTCCGAAGTCAAGAACACAGCTGATTGAGCAGTTCTTCTATGGAGCCAATTAAAAACATCAACTAGCTAAGACCCAAATAGGCAGATAACATTGCTAGAAATCAAGGAGATATTTCTGCTATCATAAGTATTAGCATAGTTCGACAATTCAATATCTCTATCTTCTCTAATTGGAGTTGCTAGGCAATTCCTTTTCCAGACTCCTTTAGCTATCAAGATAGTTTCAGATTCCAGAATGAACCTGCCATCTCCAGAAACTTTTTACATCAGGATTCTCATTATGACCTTATGGTCCTTATCATTTGTGAATTTCCAATACCACAACCTGATAAACACATTCTTCACTCCATCAAAACCCCTCATAAATCTAGGGTTTCAATTTCAAGCACTCAATCAAACACTCAATCGATCTTCATTTCTTCATTCATTCTCTTCTCCAATGGCGGACGATTCAATTCAGCGGCCATCATCCTCACCGTCAACGGCGGCGCAACCAGCTGCTTCAATAGGACACTCAGTGAAGCGCTTGTCGGTCGTGATTTCTTGCGCGAGGATGTGATATTTGTACTCGTCGTCCGCTTGTGTTGCAACTTTTGCAAATGAAGAATGGTGATAAGGAGTGGGGAGAGTTCTGGTCAGTGCAGATTATGGGGAGAGAGTGTGGGGTGGGGGAGGAGAGAGACAGAGAATGTGGGAGAGGTGGGGGTGGGTCTAATTTTTTTTTTTAATTTTAATCAAAATTAAAGTCTATTTATGAAAGTTAACGGAATCCTAACGGAAATTTAGTAGTAATGGCATTTAGGCTAACGGCAGTGACTCTGGTGGCATCTCAACTAGCTCGAAAACGAGGAGGGTACCCGAGGAATTAGCCCTAACCACAGGGGTACCTCAGAAAATATCACTTTATTTTTTATTTAAAGATGTTCCGCGTCTCTTTTAGCTAATGTTTTACATTTGCTCTCTTTTGACAATAACTTTTTAGAATTCGTCTTTGTTGGCTGATCGTTAATCGTCTTATTTCTAGTAGTGTGTTTTCCATCTTATGCCTTTTCTCATGATTTCGCGTTGTGCCATGATTTTTCTCCAATTAACGAAATTAGCTGGTTTAGGATTATATTCAAATAGGGTTTTGGTTTTGAGATATTTTCCTGACTATGGTAGCCCATAGGCCATAGGATGCTTAGATCACTTATTACCTTCCAAGCAAGCATAGCTAGAAACGCTCGATTGAGAGGCGAGGTTTTCCTGAAACCTAAACCACCAACACTCTTGGGGGTGCAGATTCTATCCCAGGAGATTATAGGTATAGTAAGCCATTTTTCTTGGGTGACTAGTTCCAAAAGATCATTTTGTGAAATGTGTTAATGACCGTAGCTGTACTGGTTTGGAGCAAGGTGGTAGAAGGAGTGTAATTCGGGATTGCTTCCAGGTTACACTGGATTAACTTTAGTTTGCCTGCCTTTATAGGAAACCTGCTTCCCATAGTTTGACTCGTTTCTCGGTTTTAACTAGGAGAGACATGGTATCCATTATGGGCGATGTGCACTAAAGTGAACTCTTAAATATCTTCATAGACAGGCTTTGAGGGTCATGTTGAAATGACTTGCTAGGATTTGTTATTTTGAGCTGGGTAGTGCTTTAGATAAGATAATGGTTGATTTGTGAAAGTTCACTAGTTGACTCGATGATTTACAAAAAGCATGAATTACTATCTCAAGGTTAGTGCATGTTGTTTTAGTCGCTTTATAGAGGAGGACACTATCATCTACGAATAGTAGGCCGAGGATTTTTATGGTGTTGGGGCATAATTGGAATCTATCCCGCTGGATTTATCTTGTGACTGTAGTTTTAATAGCCAAATGAAACTTTCTATTCAAATAAAAAAAGGTACGGGAAAAGAGGGTCACCCTGACGAAGCCCCATGGTGGGATGGAACCAGGTAGTTAAGTTTCCCCTCCACAACAACTCCAAGACACGTGTCATCAAATAGAGATGACACCTCAATAAGGTTTCACTTGGTTTGTTTGATATTTAGGTAAAAAATGAAAATGAGGCCATATATCGAACAATTACTACCAGTATAAGAGTATTGATCAGTTTGGGCACAGATAAATCCCCTATTAGGGGAAAATGTTGTAACCCAACCAATGGGTCCACGTGGACCCCAAGGAAAACGCCAAGTGGTAAAAGGAATAAAGTTTCCTAAAAGAGAATATAAGGAGAATGAGAATAAAACTCTCCTACAAGGAGAAATATTCTTTCATTTACCAGAAAATCTCATTATTGAACAAATTAAGAATAATCAGGCCCAATAACTTAAAAAAGGTTACAGATGCTTGGCTATGCTCTCCTAGCCAATTATCATTTGTACCACATGGTACACTAAGATTGCATAGCCAATTAGAAGCCTCCATTTAGGGTGACATCATTTGGAAACTGTCAAAAACCAAACACTATAAATACTCTGCCAAAATCTATACTCATAATTCTCTTACATACCTCACCTGATTACTTACTTAAGCTTCGAAGGGGGAACCGCCAACCAAATCTACGGGTCGGTTTTATGATCCCCCATATTTTTGAGTTATTTAATTAAATAGTTTTATTCATTTTTGAAGTACTAAAACTAATAAAAAATTAGTATTTTCAGTAAAAGGGTATTTTAGTAATTTCAGCAAGAAGATTATTTTGGTCTTTTCACCAAAACTTAGTCTTTTTCCACTATAAAAGGAGGAATTAGGGTTTCCTCCATCATTTACTAGCCATCATCTTCACAAGAAGCAATTAGACTTTCTCTTTTTCTCTTCTCGCTCAACCCCTAGTTTTTATTCTCCATCAATTCCTCCATGGATTCAAGTTCTAATTTAGTTTTTTCCATTGATTTTTGTAGGAAGATCACTCAAGCATCAAAGTGAAGCAAAGGGTTTTTATTTTTCTCCCTTTTCTTTCTCTTTTATTCCTTCGTTTTTCCGCCCTTTTGTCTCCCCCTCTTCCTTTGATTTTTGCAGCAGCCAAGTTGTGGCTTCTGGACGGCGAGTGACCCTACCGCCACTGCCAGTCGGCAAGTGGTGCTGGTGGTCCTCGCGGTGGCCTTTCGTTTGCGTTTTATTATTTTCGTTGTGTGGTTTTTGGAACCACACACAAAATTTAAAAAATAAGTTTTTATTATTATTATTTTATTAATTAGTTTATTTACTGCTGTATTTTAATTAATAAATAGTTAGTTTTTATGAGTTTTAAGCACTAGTAGCACTAGTTTGTATTGGGCTTTGTCTACTAGTAATGGTTTTCAAGTTTTATGATTCAAAAGAGTTTTTAGAGTGTTTTAAAATAAAATTCAGATTTATTATCACTATTTAAAAGCTGATTTTTATCAATGAGTAGTCTTGAATTGTTTGTTTTTAAGTACAAATTATTAGTACTTTATTATTGGTAGGTTCCAAGCATTATTAAAGCAATTGAGGCTTTTGTTTGGTGATTCCATTGTAGTTGCAAGGTACCTACACTTTGACCTTTGACCTTAGTGGTTTCTAAGGATTATTTGTTGAGCATGAGAAGTAAGGAGAGGCTCATGCCTTAATATTGTTTGAGGTTTATGTTGTGAACATAGAAAAGAGACTAGGAATGGAACTTTTGAGTTATTCCTGTCATTTGCGAAGTATGTTATTGATGTTCATTGATTTTGAGCATGAGTAAAGTTTATTTATGTTTTTCTTGAAGCTATGGCTTGCATTAGTATATATTGAGCAAGGTCTCATGAGTAGTTTATTTTATTGAGCAAGGTATCATGAATAGTTAAAGTTATTGACCAAGGTCTCACTAGTAGTTAAAGGTATTGGGCAAGGTCCCACAAATAGTTAACCATTGAGCAAAGACTCAATTGGTTGGATCATGGATCCTTAAGAAATAAGAAAGGACTCAAGGAGTCATTTAAGTAAGAGGTTGAGCAAGAGCTCGAAAGAATAAGAATTGAGGTTATTTGTGATACTTGTTTGTTATTACTTATTAAAGAAAGATAAGAAATTAATTTATATGCTTATATGTTATTAATTGTGTGTGTCTCACGTATCGGACTTTGGTAATAAAACTCTTAGGTAGGATCTCCCATGAGTATTGAACATAAGGGGGGAGTTAGTGTGTAATTATACTCCTGTATTGGCATAGCATGACGATGCTATTGCTTCTATTGTATCAAGAAAGATTTATGGAATTCCAAATTATCAAGAAGGTTAGCGAGTGGACTAGGTGTCACTCATAGTGTCTCTGTCGAGATGTTGAGTCTAGGGGCTCACTCTCACTCTCTCTTTCGTTTCACTAACAAGACTATACTTCTCGAGTCAAGTTACTTAAAGTTGATGAAACTTTACTTTATTACTAAGAGGTGTGGAATCTCTTACACAAGAAATAGTATCCCGTGTACTACTCCAAGTGGAGGACTGTTCTCGTTCATTGCCAATATATATTATTAATGAATTTAGTTAGTTTAGTTTTTGTTGTTGCATATAGAATCATGAGAAGAGCAAGTCAAATTATTTGAGGATTGCATATATTATTATTTATTGCATTAGCTTAGCAGTGTTATGTGCTCAGCGTTGCTGATTTATGTGTTTTATTTGTTTTTGTTATTGTTTTACCTCAATGACCCTGTGACGACCCATTCATGAATGTATGTGTGAATGGCGAGCAGATCTTAGTGGTTGAGTTTCAGGTACATGTGTTCCTGTGCATGGGGAGCATGAGCATCAAGATGGGAATTTTAGTGCATAAACACTTATTTCAATAAAGTTATTTTGGTTTATGTTTGTTTTAAATAAGGAACTATTATGGGGTAGCTCCTGAGTTGTTAACTCATTTATTGAATTTTATATTTCGATTTTATTAAAGTATTTCAAGTTATAATTTAAAAGACTTCCGCTATATTCTCTGTTTAACCTTGCGTATTATCATGCGTGGCGTAACATATCTGCAGTTTCTCTGTTTTATAGAGGTTTGTAAATGGGGGGATTGTGGGGGTGTAACAGGTTTAGTAAAGCATATTTGCACAAGTCTCCACATCTCTCCCGCTAGAACTCATCAACAAAAAGAGAGATGAGCTTAAACGTTTTTAAGCCATCATTGCCCAATGACATAAACTCCTATCAGACCATGTCCTCATCAATTTGATAAAGGCAATCCCTATTTCAAACCATGACATGGATAACACACCTATTTGGGGCTTCACCCCCAAGGTCTTTTTCTTATCAAAGTAGCAAGTTTAGTATCAATACCGACCAACCTAAGTTTGCCTTTTGATATGATATACCTCCCTAAACTGCAAATTTTCCTTTAGCAAATCTATAAAAATGAAATTGGAGTTAGAAGTATTTTGCACAAACGACGTGTTTTACCTATTAACCATGATGGGCTACGCAATAGCAACAGAGGAAAAAAATCGATCACTCTTCTATTTGTAAAATCACTAAGTCACTTTATAACTACATGCCAGATATTGGCGATACACATACTTTTCTCCATGTCGTTGAAGCACCTACTCGTTCTGTTAAGAGGAAATGATTTTCTCCTCACTCACTAGACTTTCCTTATATGGAGTTTGTGGAAAAAAATAAATACCACTATGTAATCCCTCGTAATTTTATGAATTCTATAAATATATATTTAAAGTATATTTATAATCATTTAATTATTTATTTCATTTAATTATTTAAGTGTTGACTATTTTGAAAGTCAAATGATTGTTTAAACGTTTTAAATAATAATTAATATATATTGGGTTGGATTTTAAGTATTGAATATTTTATTAAAGGTTTTGGGTTGTGTTTAAAATGATTTTTAATTTTGGGTGGAGGAGCCCAAATCGTTTACTTAAGTTTGATGATCAACTTAAGTCCAAGCCCAATCCTAAACCTATTCACCCTAGGTTCCTATGCAAACCTATAAATACCTCCCCCAACCCCAAGTTTGCACACTTATTTTCTCTCTTTTCTCTCTGTCAATTGGCAACTTCCTCTTTCTTATTCTCTCCCTTGTTTTGCGTGCCACCGTGCACCACCACCCCACACTCCCCTTCCGTTTTCCGACGAGGCACCACAACACCCTTCTCCCCTTTGTGCGTATGTGCAGCAGCAGCCACACACCCTCACTTCTCTCTCGTCTTCGCCTACCAGCAATGACGCGCAGGAGCAGCCGCGGGTAACTGCCACGCGCCACCGCAGGCCACACGCCTCTTCGCGCGTTTCCCTCTTCGTGTTTTCCGGTTTTACGTGGTTTCCTTTGGTTATTTATTAACCCTTAGCCTTTATTTAATGTGTAATTATGGTTTTAATGTTAAAGTTGTAAATTTTATGAGTTTTAATATGTTTTATAAATACAGATGGAAAATTTATTGTTGAAGTAATTAAAAATCTGATCTTTATTAGTTATGAATTTGAGTTATAATTTCCGATTTATTATTTTATATTTAAAATGAGTTTTAAGTACGAAAACAACGGTTTTTGAAGTTTTTAAAGCCTAGACTTATAGTATTGATTATAGGTTGTTAAAGGTTAAAACTTTAATGTTTTTAAAGTATTTTAAAACGGGTTTTGAAGCATTTTAAAATAATTTATATTGTTGTGAATTAATTAGGATACTAATTCATTGTTGTGTTATTATTTTGGTAGGCAGAGATTTTACGTTAGGCGACTTCTAGAGTTTAAAGTGCCCTCTCACTCTGTCTACACAAGGTATGTATATGTCCTTTTGTGTTAGACTAGTATCATGACCGAAGGATTAGGATTATTTATAGTATCATGTATAGGGAACCCTTTTATGGTTCATACGTGGCTATTGATTATGGAATTACGTGTTGTTGAGCATGATAATTGCCTATGATGATTTTACACAATTGAATGGATGTTTGATTCAAGCATGTTGTTTGGGTATATATATGTTTTGATCCAGCGTGTGATGTGGATTAATAATATTTTATTATCGGATTATGGATTTTGGTATTGTTTCCCTTAATGGATATTTTATTAATTCTCAAAGTGCAAGGACTTTGTGAGTAAGTTTAATTATTAGGGAAAATTAATATGAATAATCCAAACTATTGTCCATCTTCTAAAATTAATCCCACCTTTAGTAATTCTCAAAATAATCTCAAGTATTTAGGGTATCTTTCCCTATTAGTCCTTGGGAAAATGGTAACCTGATAAATAGGTTAATAATACCACGTGGCGCATTATGATTGGTCCATTTATTATATTTTTTAAATTATCAAATTAAAAAAAAACTTAAGAAATTAAAAACAAAAAAACATAAACTCACCCCACCCTCACTGCTACAACCATTCACTCACCCCCCATTGCCGCTCACTACCGGAACACCAGCCAGCACACCCCAGCCCCACTACCTTCCTGAAAATGCCGGCCAATCTCCACAGTTTCCCTTCCAACGCTGGCGGAACCCCACCCCCGACAAACGAAAACCAACCCGGCAAACAAACGCGATTTTTGAGGAGTGTTTGAAGGGGAAAGGGAAGGGTTTTGGGCGGCGTTTGCAAGGAAAGGGAAGGGTTGTGGTCGGCGTTGCAGGGAAAGGGAAGCGTTTTCGTTTTGTGGGTTGTAATATTTGGGGTGGGGGTGGTTTTTTTAGGGGCGTGAGGTTGTTTGGGTAGTTGTCGAAAATTGGTGCCTGGAAATTGGTGGCCGTCGGAAATTGGTGGCTGTCAGAAATTGGCCGGCGTTGTATGGGAAGCGGTTGTTGGAAATTGGTGGCTGGGAAGGGGAAGGGAAGGTGGTGGTGGTTGGGAAGGAGAGGGGAAGGGGTGGTAGTTGGGGTGGAAGGTTTTAATTTTCTTTTTATTTCATTTTTACTTTTTTGGCCAATGTTAGTATGACACATGGCATTAGTAACCTGTTTAACAGGTTCCAAGTCAAGTGGGATTGTTTTGGGAAGGGTGAGTGATAGTTGGAATTATTTTGAGAATAATTGAAGGTGGGATTAAATTTGGAAGATGGGCTATAGTTTGGATTATTACTGTTAATTTTCCCTAATTATTATTGATTATTATTACTACTTTGAAAAGACCAAGGGCTTTGTAGAGTATGTATATATAATTGGACATTCGATTGTTGATTTGAGTCAACAAATAAAATTGGAGGATTATTATTGGTCATTTGGAATTGCCTGATCACTTATTTAATCTTAATTGTTAGAGTCCCACATCGAATAACTTATTAATTCTTAAAGTGGAAGTGAATAGCAATAGCTTTAGACTTGTGCACGTTTGAAGTTCTGGTCTAGTATGAGTTCGAGTACATGGTGGTAGCCCATGGCTTTTCTTGGTGTCGGATTGATCATCATACCCTATTTTATTTTAGAGGTTCCTCGATATCGTTGGTCAAGGGATTACGGAGTCGTGCCTGTAATTCGTCTTCTATTTTGAAGACTGGTTTGATTGGACAACTCGATCCATTGTCTATTCCATTTACTAAATAATTACCATGTTATATGTCTTGTGGAGTCAAGCCTTATTTTACGAGTTGACGTCTTGAGTTATCTTTATTTATCATGTTTGGTTATTCAATAGTATCATGTTTTATTATATTTATGTATGTACTCATCTTTGATAATTACGTGCTTTTTTGTGTGTCGATCATGGCTGTACCTATTGATCCTGTGATGACCCATTTTTGGTGAGCAATTTTCAATTGAGTATTTTCCAACAGGTTTTAAGCTATGATGCATCGTCAGTATTAGTCATTAGGGATTTGGGAAGCATTGATGAGAGATCGCTTGTTTACTAGTATTGCTTCTTACATTTACGTTACTTCTAGTAAGTTGTTTTATGGATTATTCATTTTAAATGCTTTAAGTTGCTTTTGTATTATCCTTTGAGGTTTGGATAGGGATTTGACAATTACTATGTTTTAAGTATTTAATGAAGTTTTATTTAATGTTTTTCCGCTGTAAAACTCTGCGTAAGCTGATACGTTTTCACACGGGCGACAATGCCTTGATAATTCTCTATTTTGGTTAAGAAAACAGGACTAGGATTAGTGTCGAGGCCGATTTAAATTGGGATTCCGTTACCACTACCCTTAGAGGAAAAATTTACCATGCTTTCATGAGGAAGCAAAAGGTTCAACAGTTCATCAACGTTAGAGTATGTCTATTTCTGAGTACTACAACAAGTTCATAGCTTTGTCTAAATTTGCACCTGAGGTAGTTGCCACTGAGGAGTTGAAAGCTCAGAGATTTGAGTAAGGTTTGACTGAGGAAATTAAATTGGGGTTAGGAGGTGAAACCTTTACATCCGTAGATGTTGTGTATGGGCAAGCTGCTCATATCTATGGAATGCAGACTAGGCGTGACAAGAAGAATGTTGCCCTAGGAGACAAGAGGAAAGATTTCCAAGCTAGTGGAGGTCAAGGTAGTTTCAAGAGGAACAGGAATGGAAATAGAAATTTTCAGAACAAGAATGGTTAAAGGTCTACTAATGGGGCCAAGCCTAAGAGGACTTACCATTGTAAGAGATGTAACAAGAACCACCCTGGTAAAGACTGTAAGGGAGATCTGGTTACGTGCAATTACTGTCAGAAGAAAGGACATAGAGAGTTCGAATGCTTTATAAAGCAGAATCGTGAACAAAATGTCAATGAAGGCAATGGTCAGTCAAGATCTGGTTATAATCAAGCTAGCAACCAAGGACCGAAACCTTTGGGGTCGTAAAAGGGTTAAGGAAGCTACACTAAGCCTGTGAATGGAAGCAACAACAACAACCAGGGTAAGGCTCCAGGGAAGCTGTTCGTTATGAGCCGTACTGAATCTGAAAAGTCCGCTGATGTAGTTTCTAGTACTTTTTCTATCAACTTCACTGTAGTTAAAGCATGATTTGATTCTGGAGTGACCTATTATTTTATGTCGTCGTCTGTTGCTAAGAATTTAGGTCTAGTAGAGTTTGAAGTCGTTGATTTTCCCATTAGTATTCCTAACAGAGAAGTTGTAAAGTGTACTAAGATGTTTAGAGACTTACCTTTGAAGATAGGAGGTTGTACTTTTTGCTCTAATCTCATAGAATTCAATTTGGGAGATCTAGATGTTATTCTAGGAATAGACTGGCTAAGTTCTTATAAAGCCAAGATAGATTGTGAAGCTCAGAAGGTAGTTTTGAAGAGTTCTTCAGGGAAGTCGATTTCGTACCAACGTTTTGGAAAATCTAATAGTTTTGATAAATATATTTAAAGTATATTTATAATCATTTTAATATTTATTTCCTTTAATTATTTAAGTGTTGACAATTTTAAAAGTCAAATGATTGTTTAAACATTTTAAATAATCATTAATATTTATTGGGATGGATTTTAAGTATTGAATATTTTATTAAATGTTTTGGGTTGTGTTCAAGGGCGGAGGGGGGGGGGCAGGGGCGGCGGCCCCCACAAGAATTTCAGATTTTTTTTAATAGGTTTTTTTGAAAAAAGTTGTGCTAGATATGTTGTACAGCAACTCAATAACACTACCTAAAAAGCTCCTAAATAAAAGCCTAAAAATAGTAAAGGTAAAAAGCAAAACCTACAACTAGAAGGGCTAGTAAATACATGATACATCACGTCATATAACAGCAGCCAGCAACAGCTATAAGCATATAAGCCTATACTATTTCCTAAATTCCCAAAGTCAAAATCCCAAAACCCCAGTGCAATTTACTCTTGGTCTGCGGCACATTGTGTCCAATTGAATAATCTTGATTAATTGTAAAATCTAAACAATTCAAGCTCTTGAATATAGCATCACGTCGTCTACGTCTGCGTCTGCGGATTGCAATTTACTCCTATATCTGAGATTAATTAGTTTTCAAGGTATGTTAATTTTACTTTACACATTTTAGACTTTAATCTTTTTATAGAATTGTGTTAATATGATATTTAAATTGTTATTGTCTTTGTTAGTTTGCATAGATGTGTGTTTAATATTTCGTATCAAAGAATCTTCTAATTAGATAATGAATTTAAAAAATTCATGTTAATGGGTAACAAGAAAATATCATATTTTTTCAAGAAAAGAAATCATGATAGCATTGACGCTAATATTTCAACTAGTCTAAATAATCATGCTGAAACAATTGAACCTCAAATTGAAAATACAATTCCAAATGTTGAAAAAGCTAATCATATGCCCGATGGTGATCCATTTTTTGAAGAACCCATGACAAAAATTCCTCGAACTGAACCATCAACTAGTGTATCATTTTTAGAGCGTGATGCAGGGAATAGAAAATCAATTTGGGATTATCCATCACATGAGCATACGAACATTCGTTTAGCTTATCTTAACGAGGGTCCATACCAACCTACATTATGAGAATCCGTGTGGATGAAAAACGACGTCGATTTCAGATTTCATGGTATGGACAATTTAACATTTCAACATTGTCCATTGAGAGGCCAGGATGAAAGCGTAGACTCTGGTAATAGGGGAAACTTTCTTGAATCTCTGAAAGCTATTGCCCACTATAGTAAAGAGGTGAATGATGTTATATTGGAAAATGCTCCTAAAAATCACTAGTGGAAAAAGCATCAATAGCTGCTGGCTTAAAAGGGCCATTTGTTGCGTATCACGAGACGCAGCTATTGAAGGCGCAGCTACTGTCCATAAACAGTAGCCGCACACCTGAACGCATCAAAATTCTATTCATTAGTTGCGGGCTATAACTTAGGCCCGCAGCAAAAGGCGTTTGTAGCTGCGGGCATTACACTTGAGCACACAGCAAATCTTTATTTTTTTTAAAAAAAAATTCTATACGGTTTCAGCCAAACACTACATTGCTGATATTGATGAATAATCACATTGATGATACTGATGATATGATGATTCCAAGTGATTTCAAATTTGCACAAAAGACAAACAAGTAACAGGTGCTGCTCATTTATGGCATTTCTCAATTTTTACAATAAGTATTACATTTTAACAAATGTAGGAAAGAGGAAATAATAAATTATGGTAGATGGACATATACAACTGAAAGAATAAATAGCTAATACCTATATCTCAAGAACATCATAAGCTGTATTTTAGCGTGAGCATCCCAAAATAAAATTGCAGCGAAGTGCGTTGAATACCAACCTCAATATCTGATGTAATCTTAAAATTTTATCTACAACGTATGTAAAGCTTCCTCGATGCACAGTGAAAAGCTTTGCCATCCACGGGTGTCTCTTCAATCTGCACAGTGAAACTTTTTTCAAGTTATGAATGGGTGACTCTACAACGTATAACCAATCCACAACAATTAACGAATGGGTGACCTCTCACGGGTTATATTTCAAATAGTTCGGCTGTAAATTTCCTTTTAGTTCTAACACCTTTCATCTAGAAGGGACAAAGTACATCCTCTAAGATAAATTTACCTCATCAGGTTCATCATCTGTTGGATCATTCATTGGTACATCCTCTCTAGAGTGGCCATGTTGTGATCTTCTAGGTGAGCTCTGGTGAGCATCAATGTCGTCATAGCTACGTCCTGCAACAGGGGCTTCTGTAGAAAGTTGATCAGTGTGTGTTCCCTAGCCCAAATTGCTGATCTGCACCATGGCATCTGCCAAGCTGTCAAACAAGTAGCAAACAAAATTTATTTAGAAAAATGCAGGAAGTATTTAGTAAAGAAAATTGCCATCACAAATCTTCAATGTTTAATAAAACAACCACCTTAGTACCCAACAATTCCTAATAAAAGACAGCAGGAGCCAAGCATCTGAAACCTTAGCTGTCAAAAAGGCAAAAACGAGATAGAATAAAAATGAAGTTGAATAATGGATGTGACAATAAGTTGAAGTGCATAGCCAAAAGAAAAATGGCTGGAGTCTGGAGTATGATAATAAGTAATACTTATTTCACATTTTGGACTTTGGTGGATTAAATATGAAAGGTGAGATAGATGACGGTAAAAGAAATAAAAAAAAATAAGCAGGCAAGCAGAGTAGAACATGCGACAATAGGTGATAACCAACAATAGGTGATCGATAAACAACTTACTTTGCCAAGCATAGCATGCTTTCCTGGTAAGATCACTGACAGACCTGTGCTACTACTAACACAATTGAAAGTTGGGTTACTAGACTGTGATTGTGGCTGCTGTTCTGGGGTTGCCTTTGAATTGACAGAATTCTGCACATTTGCTGCTAAATTGACACGACCCCGATCTTTCATTGGACTTGGTGGAGGATTACAACTTTTTTTTCCTGCACAACACGAACCATTAATCAGAAACTACACACATACAATTTGTGCAAGCATATAACAATTATGCCGTTCACGGACAACTCGACTCGAGCACCGGTGCTAGATGTATAAACTCATGCAATATAAATTAAAGCAAATTGACACAATTAAACACAAAATAGCAAATTCCATACACTAAAATTGGAAGAGCAATGTACCTACTGATGAATTTAAGGGAGTGGAAGCAATCCTTGGTCCTCTTTCACAAACACTTTTACTCCTTGGAAACTTCAAACTTGTGCGTGTAACACAACTTTTCCTAACCAAAGCAGGACTCTCACCTTTTGTTTCCAACTTAGAAGACAATAAAGAACCTACAAAAGAAGAATCAGAGACTTAATATAAAACACATGCTTAGGCCATAGATCCTTTAGAAGCATTTAGATGTACTTATTTACATATTTGGAATTAGGGCTTCACAAAGATTCCCAGCATTGGCAAATCCATTGTCACATGTCATTTGGTAGGATAAAACTTTTGGTGCAGGCATGTCAAAATAGACCTAACAATACCTTCTAAGAGCTAATTAGAACTACACATTGTACACCATCTTAGATCCTACCCACCTAAATTGACTTCTTGCTTCAATGTCTCCCATAGCATACTGCAGAACAACATTTCAGACTGTTTCTGCCTACATTGCCGTCAACTAATGAACACATACAACTAATGAACACAACTAAGCAGTGATGCTTTATAGTTCTGGAAGTTACGATATCAAATATCAGCTCTCTTTCCACAACTAAGCATTCATCTATTTTGAAGTAGTTAGGAGTATCGAAGAGTAATCTTGTGATTAATTGTGCAAATTCAGGCATGGAAGAAAAAGTACAAGTTTATCGTAAGAGAAACAAAAAAGCCATATATAGGTCAAGTAATAACAAAAGGAACCAATGGACACTTTAATCGACACTATTGTTTTGTCCTGGAAAGGGAATTAATCGATATGCATGTGATAGATAACCTCAATAAATAGAATATTAGGGAAAGCTTATATCAACATTGTAAACAGGCCCAATATCTAATTTGAAGGGACATTTCTCCTTGACCGCAGTTTCAAGTTCGGAAGTGCTTTTAAAAGATTGAAACCGCAAATATATATCACTATCCAATGTGAATAAATATTCCCTTCTGCGAGGAATGGCAACGGGTGGGATTTGGGTCGGGCATCCATCACCCGGTTAAATCAACTCTCATCCATCCATCCGTCACCCGATTAGACCATCACCCGCATCCATCCATCCACCACCCGCGGGTGAACCGGGTGGACAGGGTGATCATCCATTTAAGATAATTGAACGAGAAAAGTTAAATCAAACTTGCAAAATTACAATTTATATATTAACTTCATGTCAAATTAAGATAAGTTTAGTTTATGGAAACATGTCGATAGTAATCAAAAGGGACAATTATTATACTAATGTTAATAAAATGATAGATTTTTAAGAAAATGTAAGAAATGGGTGATGGAGCGGGTGATAAACGGGTGATGGGTCGGGTGATGGATGAAACTTTCTCACCCTAATCCATCCATCACCCGTTACACATTCACCAGTCACCCGTCCATCATCCATTTAACTCGGTTTTTCACCCTTTTATTTTTTTCGGGTGGAGCGGATGATCCATCATCCATTGGATATTGTCACTTCTGCCAAAGCAAGACTGATCACATACTGGGTGTTTTCCATCTACCACAATGCATAAAAGTAACATATCAATAAGTTATACTAACAACAGTTGGCAATTCAGCGTCACACTCGAACTATAATCTTAGTTACTGATTTACCATTTCCATACGACATCAATTTGAAGATATACGAGTCGGAAACAGCTTTGCTAAAATTACAAACAGACATAACTGAGAAATCTATAAAAAGAAATAACAAGTAAAATTTATGAAAAGTAACGAGCCTACCACAATAGACTTTGAGGTAACTAGCATTGAAACAATTAGGATTTTGAGCTTCCGGACCATCAATTCACATGTCATTTCTTCTTAATACTTTCTTCAATTGATTTCTCTAAAAACAGAGAGATTCCACATTTCGTTCTTATTTTTCTTCTCGCACTCAAGCAGTGAATGAAAATTCCAGAATAAGGAAGCTCCAATAACAACAAATCATCAACAACACTAAAATCACAATCTCTGCATAGCAAACAAACATATAATCATATTACATCATTGAATCGTAAACGCATATTCAAATCTTATAAAACAAACACAACACGAGTCAACAAAATTGAAATATCTAATTAGGTTAAACACACACCACAATCATAACAAAACAATCCACAATCGAGGGAGATAGAGAAGAGATTTATACCAAAATAAGATCGAAAAGGATATTTTGGTCAACTTTAAAAAATTCAGCAACCCAGCTCTTGAGCTCATCATCAGCAGTGGAGTTAAAAGAAGAACGATCTTCAACTTCAACGTGTTCGTCGACTTCGAAATTCTCGCCATCGGAGTGATGATCTTCTTTGTACGAAGAGAAAACCATTGATGAAGACTGAAGAAAAGAAGAGTTGGGGAAGAGAAAACCTAGCTTAGCTGTAGATCGGCAGAGAAAGAGAAAGAATGATGTTGTGGGCCGCGCTTTCTATTTTGTTTCTTAAATGGATTAACTAGCTTAGTTGCGGGCCTTTAACGGACCCGTCTCAAAATGGAACCCAGCTATGAAATGTTGGGAAATTTTCTACGGGCCTTAACCGAAGCCCGCCTCAAAACGTAACTTAGCTATGGGCTTTCTCTGAGGCCCGCAGTTAAAGAATACTAGCTACGGGCTGTTCACCTAGTCTGCCGCTAATGGGGTGCAGCAATAGCTATTTTTTCCACTAGTGAATGCTTCATACACTTCTCCTCAAATACAAAAGGAGATTTTATCCATTTATGCTAGTAGAGTTCGAGATGTGATTCGTCAGGAGATTGGTGATCAGAAGTTTTGTATAATTGTTGATGAATCAAAAGATATATCTAAAAAAGAGCAAATGGCCATTGTTTTGAGATTTGTTGACAAGGACTATTACAGACAGGAACGTGTTTTTGATTTAGTCCATGTTTTAGAGACTAATGCTTTAACTTTAAAAAATGCTATTGAAGATTGTCTCTCTAGACATACTTCGTCTATTCAAAATATTCGAGGACTAGGTTATGACGGGGAAAGTAATATGCAGGAGAATGGAATGGTCTGCAAGCTCTAATTCTGAATGATTGCAAATATGCTTATTATGTGCATTGTTTTGCTCAGAGACTCCAATTAGCATTAGTAGCAGCATCAAGGGAAGTTATTCCTGTTCATCAATTTTTCTCTAAACATACAATGATCGTCAATATTGTCACTTCTTCTGCAGACATGAGCAGTTACAAGGTGCTCATGTAGCTGAATTAAAAAGATTGATGGAACTTGATGAACTGGAAAGAGGAAGAGGATTGAATCAGGTTGGGACTGTGAAGCGAGTTGTGGATACTCGTTAGGGTTCCCATTTGAGTTCTCTTAGGAGTTTGAGGAAGATGTATAAGGCTACTTGTTCTGTTTTGCAACTCATTATAAACGATGGGAAAGGTACTCAAAGAGGAGAGGCGGACAAAGCTTATGATGACATAACATCTTTTCAGTCTGTCGTTGTTTTACATACCATGGTGGAATTACTAGAATTGCCGAATATGGAAGCTCATTATACTTCTGGTCGAGGTAGATTTCGACAACCAAAGGATCGAGTGACAAATAAACATTATTATCGAGTAGATGTGTTTACTACAATTGTAGATTCTCAAGTACAGGAGTTAGATGATATGATTGAATTACTTGCTCTTAGTTCAAGTTTGGACCCCAAGGAAAACTTTTAACAGTTCAACATTGAAAATATTTGCAAGCTTGTGAAGGACTTCTATCCAAACGATTTCACAGATCGAGAAAGGATCCATCTAAAATATCAGTTACAATTATTTAAACCTGAGAAAGAAGATCATTTCGAGTTACAAAATCTCCATTCAATTTCAGAACTTTGTCAATGGTTAGCTAAATCTAGAAAAGAAGCAGTGTTTAATCTTTTAGACAGATTGATTCAATTAATTTTGACACTTCCAGTATCAACAGCAACATCAGAGCGTGCATTTTCATCTATGAAGTTCATAAAAACCACATTGCGTAACAGCATGGCAGATGACTATTTGACAAATTCTTTGATTGTGCATACGGAGAAGGAAATTGCTCAAAAATTTAATTTGGATTCAATAATTGATGAATTTGTAGTGATGAAAGAGCGTCAATCGTTATTCAAAATTTGAAATAAGAAAGCATAGCATGATATGAAATTTTACATATTATTAGTTTTTGGTTATGGGTATATGATTATTGGACTGTAATAATTTTTCATAAGTCAAAGTTTTTTACTACGTTGGACATTAATGAGTTTCGCCCCTCACCCTTGAAATCCTAACTCCGCCACTGGTTGTGTTTAAGATGATTTTTAATGTTGGGTGGAGGAGCCCAAACCGTTTACGTAAGTTTGATGATCAACTTAAGCCCAAACCCAAAGCCTAAACCTATTCACCCTAGGTTGCCAAGCAAACCTATAAATACCTCCTCAAACCCCAAGTTTGCACACTTCTATTTTCTCTATTTTCTCTCTCTCAACCGGCGCCTTGCTCTTTCTTTTTCTCTCCCTCGTTTTGCGTGTCGCCGTGCACCACCACCACACACTCCCCTCCGTTGTTTTACGGTGAGGCACCACAACACCCTTCTCCCCTTCGTGCGTGTGTGCAGCAACAGCCACGCACCCTCACTTCTCTCTCTCTCGCCTTCGCCCACCAGCAGCCGCGCGTGATTGCCACGTGCCACCGCAGGCCACACGCCTCTTCACGCGTTTTCCTCTTCGTGTTTTCCAGTTTTTTGTGGTTTCCTTTGGTTATTTCTTAACCCTTATCCTCTATTTAGTGTTTAATTACGGTTTTAACGTTAAAGTTGTCTATTTTATGAGTTTTAATATGTTTTATAAATAAAGCTGGAAACTTGATTGTTTAAGTAATTTAAAATCACATTTTCATTATTTATGAATTGGAGTTATAATTTAATATTTATTATTTATATTTAAATTGAGTTTTAAGTATGAAAGCAATGGTTTTTGAAGTTTTTAAATCCTAGATTTATAGTATTATATTATAGGTTGTTAAAGGTTGAAACTCAAATTAATTATATTGTTGTGAAAAATTAGGATATTAATTCATTGTTGTGTTATTATTTTGGTAGGCGGAGAATTTACTTTAGGCGACTTCTAGAGTTTAAAGTGGCCGCTTAGTCTGTAAACACAAGGTACGTACATGTGATTATGTGTTAGACTAGTATCATGACCTAAGGATTAGGATTATTTATAGTATTATGTATAGGGAAGCCTTTTATGGTTCCTACGTGGCTATTGATTATGGAATTACGTGTTGTTGAGCATGCTAATTGCCTATGATGATTTTACATGATTGAATGGATGTTTGATTCAAGCATGTTGTTTGGGTATATTTATGTTTTAATACATCGTGTGATGTGGATTAATATTATTTTATTATTGGATTATGAATTTTGGTATTGTTTCCCTTAATTGAAATTTTATTACTTCTCAAAGGTCGACGACTTTGTGAGTAAGTTGGATTATTATTTGTTATTATTATTGTACTACTTTGGAAATATCGAGGGCCTTGTATGGTACGTATATTTATTGTCCTTTTACATTCGATTGTTGATTTGAGTCAACAAATAAATTTGGAGGATTAATTATTGGTCAATCGGAATTGTTTGGTCACTTATTTAATCCTAAGATAAAATAGGTATATTTGTTGTATCCATGTTATGTGTTGGTTGCTTTGTTAGAGTACAACATCATCGAATAACTTATTAATAATTAAAGTGGAAGTGAATAGCAATATCTTTAGACTTGTGCACGTCTGAAGTTCGGACTAGTATGAGTTGGAGTACATGGTGGTAGCCCATGGCTTTTCTTATGGTCGGATTGATCACGGTACCCTATTTTATTTTAAAGGTTCCTCGATATCGTTGGCCAAAGGATTACGGAGTCGCGCCCTTAAATCGTCTTCTATTTTAAAGGTTCTTGGACAACTTGATCCATTGTCTATTCAATTTACTAAATAATAATCATGTTGTATGTATTGTGGAGTCAAGCCTTATTTTACGAGTTGAAGTCTTGAGGTATCTTTATTGATTATGTTTGGTTGTTCAATAGTATCATGTTTATTTTATTTACGTATGTACTCAGGTTTGCTAATTACGTGTTTTTCTGTGTGTCGATCATGGTTGTGCCTATTGATCCTGTGATGACCCTTTTTTGGTGAGCAGTTTTCAATTGAGTATTTGCCTAAAGGTTTGAAGCTATGATGCATCGTCAGTATTACTCATTTGGGATTTGGGAAGCATTGATGAGAGATCGCTTTCTTACTTTTATTGCTTCTTACGTTTACGTTTACGTTACTTTTATTATGTTGTTTTATGGAATATTTATTTAAAATGCTTTAAGTTGGTTTTTATTTATCCTTTGAGGTTTGGATAATGATTTGACAATTATAGGGTTTTAAGTATATAATAAAGTTTTATTTAAGGTTTTCCGCTGCAAACTCTGAGTAACCCGATACGTTTTCACACGGGCAATAATACATTAATAATTCTTTGTTTTAGTTGGGAAAATATATGTTTTATAAAGAGGGAATTGTCACACTATTTTCGACCTAATTCCTCCTGACATCCTTAGAAATTCAGAACGACCCCACCTAGCTCACAATGAATGACATTGTCTCCTTATTCTTGATAGCACCCCCAATACATTCTCTCCTCGAAAGGACATTCCTTAACCCGCTTCCAGATTATTAACCCTAGCCCCAACAAAAGATGGCTCCTCTGTTTGGGCCCCCTAACCCCAACTTTATCATACTCCACTTTGATGGTTCGCTCAAAAGCCACTCTGTTGCGGCAATTGCGAGACCCCCATGGCAACCTAACATATGAAGCTACTTTTGATATGGGTTGAACCTCAGTTTTAGTATGTAGCAAAAGCGCCAACAATGCACAAAGAACTCCAAGCAGCTCTTAACTTAAAAGTTACAAAAAAAATTCATTGAACGAGACAACCTACTTGTCATCAACGTCCTTAATCAACTTTGGGCACCTTTGTGGAACATAGAAAACATTGATGAAGACACTATACTGCTACTGGGATGCTAATCAGACAACAAATTAGGCTGTTATCGTAGAACATGCATGCACCTTGTTATTTATAATATGTCCATTCCCCTGTAATTGCTCTTTTTGAAGATCTCTTCTAGTAAATAATGGATTAGGTGTTTCCTTCATGCGGAGGGGAACCTAAAGCATTTCCATTTTTTCTTTACCAATTAATAAAAATTATTGAGATTTTTATTTGAACATACAATAAATTTTGAAAGACAATATATATTAGGGTCATATACAATCTATAATAAATAACCTCCACAATGCAACCATGTTCCCTAAAAAAACAAAATTTGGAAGAGTTTATGGTTTCTTCTCATGCTTTCCTCGTCTATGACTTTACGAAGAAAAAAGAAGACCGCTAGTTCGAGTTATGTCATTTTCTCCTTTCAAAAATTTCGAGTACCATTTTTGAGACAACTTAGGATGCCTTGTCAAATTTGAATCGCTGTAATCGACATAGTATATACCAAAGGTGAAATCAAAGCTGAACAATAGTTCATATACGTCCAAAAGTGACCACACAAAGTACCCTCTTGTATACGATCCATTTCTGCGAAAAACAAACATATAAAAAATAAAAGCTTCAATAAATTGATTGATATGATGAAAGCGATTACATTATAATCCATTCATTAGAAACATGAACATAATGGCCCTAACATGATGAATTAAATGGCTTGAAAACGATTACAGGATGAGAGATTTAAAGCTTTACTTGAATCAGTCCTTCAAATTGAAAAGTTATATTTGTATATATAGAGCGAGAATTAGTATCAAATAAAAATATTCTTAAAATGATGAGAAGGGTGAGAAATATTTTATGTGCATATTTTTTGAATTAAATGCGCATATTTGTTGAACTAAATGTTCAACTTTTTTTATCATGTACATCATATTTTGACTAAATGTGCATTTTATCATTCTTGAGCATATACTGACAACTCGAGAAGTGAAATATGCATATTCAATTATTAAAAAAATGCACATCCAATTCAAAAAGTATGCACATCGATTCTTCTCCCCCTTCTCATTTTAAGAATCTTCTCACCTTATCCCACTCTCTCTCTCTCTCTCTCTCTCTCTCTCTCTCTCTCTATATATATATATATATATATATATATATATATAGGAATAGGAATAGGATCGGGTGAAAACTGTTTTCACCGTGAAAACCAGGTAAAGGGGGTACATGTGCATTCATTAATGGTTTTTGTAAATACTGACAACTTTAATATTAGCAACACAACTTTGATGTTAGAAGCACCCGTACCCTTAATGGTAATATGTACCCTTCTAAATCTTATAAGTACCCTTTTTCCCAATCAGATTGTAAGTTTTCAGTTTTCAGCAAAGTATAAGTTTTTAGCAGAACCCAACTCTATATGCATATACTTCATATATATATGTATATATATATATATTGTGCATATTTTTTGAACTGAATGTGCATATTTAACGAACTAAATGTTCAACCTTTCTATTATGTACATTTTTGTTGAACTGAATATGCATCTTCTCTTTACAGCTCGAAAAATGAAATATGCATATCTAGTTTAAAAAATATGCACATCTAATTCAAAACAATTATGCACATTGCTCCTTTTCACCCTTCTACATTAAGATCATTCTCATTGCATCCCGACTCCAGAATTATGATCGATAAAAGGGTTCTTAAAATGAGAAGGTTGAAGGATTTTTAACCATATGCATTTTTGTTGAACTAAATTGCATCTTATCATTCCCGGGCATCTACTTATAGCTCGAGAAGTGAAATATGCATATCCAGTTTCAGAAATATGCACATCTAGTTTAGAAAATATGCACATCGATCATTCTCATTTTAAGATCCTTCTCACTGGATCCCAACTCTATATATAGGTACATATATAAGTGAAATTCAATTCACATAAGATCTAACCACTTTTTCTAATTTCAAAAATTCAAATAAGTCAAAGTTTGTTGAATGGCTTCCAATACATATTATTAGATGTCAGCAGTGCAATTCTAGGCCCAGAATCGATTGGACCGATGGTTCTGGAGCTGGAACTGGCCATATTGGGACTGGTCTGGGTCCAAATATAAGCACCCAATTGTCACTAGTCAAAATTTTGTGTAGTAAAATTTTGGACCTGATACCTACTGAGTACCCACCATATCACAAGCGATGCTGGTACAAATCTGATATGATTATCGTTTTAATCTTTTGTATAAAACATAGGAAATCAATCGTGTAAATATGTTTTTCATGGGAAATCAATTAACGTAAGCAGTTAGGTATTATTGATTTTTTTTTCATTTATCTTGTATAAATATATTATTTTTATTTAGATGTTGGATATTTCTTCGTTTTTTTTCGCTTTTCTTTGTTAAATATAGGGCTCACATGACTCTCTCAATATTACATCTCGAAAGAGATACATCGGAAATCAGTTAGCGTAACCAATTAAGTAACATTGGTATGTTCTCTATTCCTCTTGTATAAATATTTTATTCCGATTTAGATGTTGGATACTTCTTCATTTTTGGTCAATGTATCTAGTGTGGATCTAAATTAAAATTATTATTTATTTATTATGATTTATTTTATCGTACGAGTTGACTAATACCTTAGTTTTGATTTGGAATTCTTTATAGCGTTTCTCCGTGAAGCCATACCTTAAACAAGATGATGGTCGTGAATTATGTTGTAATTTTATTTATTAATCATTATTTGTAGATTTTGGCCGGATATTTTTAAACTTTTAAGAGTATTTTGTAATTTCACTATATTTTTTATTAATAGATTACATTTTTAATTAAATATCCAAGTAGTTGCTATGGTATGGAGGTTTTGATATGATGATTGTTTTTTGTATTTTAGTCATATTGGAGAAACATGAGAGAGATTACATAGAGCATAAAAAACATTTACCCAGCTTTATGTTTCCCCTATTACGTTATAGGCGACAGGATAGCCTTATAACATATACCCTATTGTGTTGCCTATTAATAAAGAGGCGATGCATAAAATAGTAGTTTTTTTTGTCCAAAATATCTATCGTGACGACTCTTTCATTATAGGCGATGCAATATCTAATTATATTTGTCGCTTCTTAAATAGCAAGTGACGCATAATGTAGAATTTCCTTGGGTAAAAACGATCTATCGTGTCGCCTGCTTCAGATTGAAGTCGACACAATAGGTGTCCCCACCAACGGAGGTTGAGGCGACACGATAGCCTATTTAGAGGCGAATCCATAGGGTGCTTTTGTATTAGTTAGTAGTAGTTAAACAATGAAAACATTGTGCTCTTAAATGCCAACGAAAATCAGGTACCTGGTATTGGAATAGGTTCTCATCGGTTCCAACGCCAATTTTAGAAAGTTAAACGCATGTCAAGTCAAATTGGGATCACTCTCATAAGGAATGGGTACTCGGTGTAGGAACCGGTCCCAATTTCCAAAAATAAGAGCAGGTAACCAATTCCAATTCCTATGTTGCATATATGCCATGATTTATTTTTCTTAGAACTTTTTACATGAGGTATCAAAATCCAGCACACATTACATGATCAAGTAATAGTTAGTAACCCATTTCATAACTTATAGTAATCTTACCTCAAAGCATTAAGCACACTCCCAATATGAGCATGTAAGTATTCAACCCTAAAAGGATCATCTGTCGATGTATTATAATTTGCCGCTTGACCTACAAAAAATAATTGAATTGCAATTATTGTCTACTGCAAACTTACTTATAATTCATACATTTACTGAAAGGAAAGAAGGAACTAAAAAAATCACAAACCATTTTCGTGAATATAGATAAGAGGGTTGTCATAAACATCCTTAAAATGCTCCAGTACTCCTTCTAAACCCCATGGCTCATTAGGAAACATACCCTACGAGATCACCACTAAAACGTATGATACTAATAGTTCGAAATATAACCAATTGCAAAAGTGATATTCAGTAAATCATTAAATTTCACCTTTTCGTGTGCTCTCTTGGTGTTAGGAACTGCACGTACAGCTAGTATTAATTAGTATTGTATGTGAAAATATAACAAATGTTGTGTAATGTTAAACCATAATTGACTTGAAGTATAATATGTGCGAAACAAATGAGAGCGGAGGGTAAGGTAAGCTAAATACTTTCTTTATTCATCACTCTTCATGGCCAGACAACATATATTCAGGCCACGGAAAACTAAAAACATCTGGAAAATAAGTATCTCCGACATTAAGGGTGTTAGAATCATTACAATATCTTGGGATTACCTTGATATCATTACGATTGTGTACATAGTTAGATGTTTATACTTGGTAGGTTAGTCCTATAATAGTTGCTAGAATCTCTCACTTACTTTATTTTACTGTAGACTCTATTGTATAGATAGCCTATGTATTAGTGCTAATGACAATACAATACCTACAAAATTCTCTTACTCTGTATTCTCTTCATAACGTTAACATGGTATCGGAGCATTTACCAAAAATGCTTGCAAGCACAAAATTAATATAAAATACTTCTCTACACTATACAGACTTCTGCCATCCTTTGTTTTTCTCACAAAAATAGAGCCAAACCCTCATAACTCACCTCTCATCGTCTTATGGATGTCTAATTGATTAATTCATAATTTGTTTATAACATTCAGCAAATTCCAGATTCATCATCACCCATTAACGGGTTGCTCGCAATTCCTCTCACCCCGCCATTGCCGAACTTGTTTGCGAGCTCAGCACGACCGTCGCCGGAAGTCTTCTGATCCACCGTCGGTGGGTCTGTCACGCCATTGTCGGAAACTTCCCGTCAGTTTGGTAAGTTTCTATGACTTTCTTTGGTCAATTTACATACCATCTCTCCCATTCACCCTGCTTCAATTGAATTTCATTCAATTTTCTGCTCAATTGAACATTATTCCATTCAGGTTGTTTTCTTTATTTTTGGATTCTTCATAATTTTTTTGGACTTGATAATTATGGAGAAGTCGGATTTGAGTCAACCTATTAGGACCATCTTAGATGGTTCAAATTTTGTGTCTTGGTCTCAAGAGATTGGGATAACAAAAATCATCAAATTCTTACATGGATTAGAAACACTACTATTCCATCCATTAAGATTCAATTCGGTAGATTTGAAACTGCCAAAGACGTTTGGGATCTCTTATCAACACGATATTCCATCATTGATGTTGCACATCATTATCAACTTTTTGAGACTCTTCGTACCTTGAAACAAGCTCCTGGACAATCTATTAATAACTTTCTTGCTCTTATGCATTCTATTTGGTATAACTCACCTTGTCAGAGCCTCAATGGGAAAATGTAACAGATGCTGCAAACTTCTATGGTTATCATGATAAAGAGCGAGTTATGCAATTTTTGATGGCTTTAAAGGGTGATTCTAAGAATTTGTGTGGCTCGTTGTTGCATAGAGAGACATTCCGGTCACTTTAAAATGCTGTTGCCGAGCTGTTATCAGAAGAGACACGACTTGGCATGCTTAAATTTCACAAGACAGAATGCAGTATGCCTAATGTTGTCATGGCAGTTTCCCAAGTCTCTAAACCTGTAGCATCTTTCTTAAACAAGCCTGAAGTGATCTGTCGCTATTGCAAACGCTCTAGTCATCTCATCTCAAAATGTCGCAAGTTGCAAGCTAGACATGGAAAGGACAAAGGCCATACTCAACAATCTCATCCTCGCTCGCACACATCTGCTACTGCTGTAACTGATGTCTCTGGTCAGATACCAACATTGATCACTTTCGATGATCTTCAGGCCTTTATCAACCAAATCAATAAAACGCCAACCACACCTACTCTATCAACAACTCCATGTATATCATCCTCTTGGTACTTTGACTCTGGATGTTGCAATCATAGGACCTCTAGTACTAGCTCTATCCTTAATAAGAGACGCCCGCATCACAATTGATCTATCAAAACTGCTGATAACTTATCGATGCATATCACTCATGTTGGGGATGTTTCAACTATGAGCTTATCATTGTCTGATGATTTTCTTGTCCCTGAACTTCCATTAAATCTCATATCTGTTGGTCAACTATGTGAACTTGGCTTGGATGTTTGTTTTTTGAATAGTGGTTGTTGTGTGCAGGATCCTAAAAGTGGTGAAATACTAGGAACAGGGCGCAAAGTTGGTCGTCTGTTAGAAGCAATCTCTCTTTCCGTTTCTCCAACGGTTTCACCAAAATTTTCAGAGTCCTATGTTGCTGCAGTTGTGTCTCAAGAAGTTTGGCATTCCAGATTGGGTCATATTTCCTCGTCTAGATTAAATTCCTTAATTTCTAGTGGTGTTTTAGGCTCTGTGAAACATGAAAAAATGGATTTTGTTCCATGTCAACTTGCAAAGCATCATGCTTTACCATTTAATAATAATGATTCTAAATCTGCTGCTCCTTTTGATCTTGTTCACTCGGATATATGGGGTCCCTCTCCCAATTCCACTCTCGAATATTTTTTTTATCTTTTTCGATGATTATTCTAGATACACATGGATTTATCTTCTTAAAAATCGTTTTGAGTTGAAACAAATTTACTTCAACTTCGCTGCTATGGTTCATACCCAATTTGCTCGCAAAACAAGACCTTTCGGTTCGACAATGCGATGGAATACAGGGAAATGAGTTTTTTGAACTTCCTTGCAAATAATGGAACGATTCTTCAGCACTCGTGTCTTGGCACTTCCCAACAAAATGGGCGCACTGAATGAAAACATCGACATATTTTAGATATTGTGCGTGCTTTGTTAATATGTGGATCATGTCCTGAATATTTTTTAGGGAGAGGCTGCTCTTACTGCTGTGTACAATATCAATTTGATTCCGTCAGCGGTTATTGAAAATATGTCTCCTTATGAACATTTACATGGTACAACCCCAAAATATGATTCTCTTCGTGTGTTTGGCGGTGTCTGTTTCATTCTTCTTCAGCCTCATGAGCATACAAAACTTTAACCAAGAGCCAAATTATGCTGTTGTCTTGGCTATGGTGTCGCACACAAATAGGGATGTCATTAGGGCGGGCTGGGATGGGGATGAAAACCATCCCCGCCATGGGTAATGGGGCGGGGGTGGATGTTACTCCATACCCGCCCCATCCCCACCCGCTATGTCTGAGCCCCGACATAGGTATTCTTCAAAAGCATAAAATCCTAAATTTTATTAGTTGTTTACTGCTTTCATTTGATACTTTTATTTTGCAAAGGCCCAAAGGCTAAAATCCAAATTTTTTTTAAACTTTTGTTTTCCCTCTCCTTTAACCCTAATAGATTGAGGCAGGGATGGGGTGGGTGCGGGGATTCGCGTGGGGATGGGGCGGGGATAGATTTTATCTTGTCCCCGTTGGGGCGGGGATGGGGACAAGATTTTCCCCCACCATGGGTGATGGGGCGGGGATGGGGATGAGTTTTTTAGGCGGGAATGGGGATAGGAATGCCAACATCCGCTCCGCCCCGCCCCATTGACATGCCTACACACAAAGGTTACAAGTGTTGGGATCCTATCTCTCAATGTATCTAAATTTCTCGTCATGTTGTATTCTGGGAGCATAAAATGTTTGCATCACTCTTCAGTTTTAAATTGCACATACCACATCTTATTGTACTGATGCTTCCATTGATCTGTTTCCTGATGATAATACAACAATTACAGACACTAATACAGTGATTACAGACACTGCTCCCACACTTGAAGTGCCTGAACTTGAACTTGCAATACCTAATATAGTTATTGAAGTATGTCCTTTGACGACATCAAGCTCGGCTACTTGTGCTTCTCAGGATTTCACTACTATATTTCCAATCACAGAACCTACAAATTTGTCCTCTTCATCCAGAGGGCCTTGTGATCAAGGTACTTTTGAGCCTCGACATTCTTCTCGTGAAAGTAAGTTCCCTGCTTATCTTCAACAAAATTATCATTGTTATGCTGCCATTGAATCCTTGTACGAGCCTACAACTTATCGCATGGCCAATTTCGATCCTCTTTGGCAAGAAGCAATAGCTGCAGAACTCCACGCACTACATAAAACTCCAACATGGGAATTAGTTGACCCACCTAATGGAAAATCTCTTGTGGGTTGCAAATGGGTTTTTAAAATTAAAACTCGATCTGATGGCTCTTTTGAAAGGTAGAAGGCTCGTTTAATGGCACAAGGGTTCAAGCAAGAGTATGTGATTGACTATGAAGAAACATTTGCCCCTGTTTCCCGTCTTATCTCTATTCGAAGTCTAATCGCGGTTGCTTTTAGTAGATAGTGGGAACTTTTCCAGATGGACGTAAAGAATGCCTTCCTTAACGACGATCTCACAGAAGAAGTATATATGCTACCACCTCAGGGATATGATCATCCATCCAATAAGGTGTGTCTTCTTCGCCGTGCATTATATGGGTTAAAACAAGCTCTGCAGGCTTGGTTTGAGAAGTTTAGTTCTACTGTTCATCGTCTTGGATTTACCTCTAGTTCATATGATCAAGCTCTTTTGCTTCGTCGTACGAGGCAGGGATGCATACTCTTATTGCTCTATGTCGATGATATGATTATTACTGGTGATGACTTAGATGGCATAAATGACTTGAAATCCTTTCTCAATCAAAATTTTGAAATGAAAGATCTTGGCCATCTTAATTATTTTCTAGGCTTGGAAGTATTGAGTGATTCCCAGGGGTACTATCTTACACAAACGAAATATGTTGGTGACCTGTTGTCTAAAGCATGTTTGACTTATAGTAAGACTGCCTCTACTCCTATTGAAGCCAATGTGCGGCTCACACCTACAGACGGTGTACCTTTGTCTAACCCTACATTATAACGACAATTTGTTGGAAGGATTATTTATGTTACTGTCACATGCCCAGACCTTGCATACGCCGTCCATATTGTAAGTCAGTTCATGTCCTCTCCTCGAACAATTCACTATGTTGTTGTTTTACGTATTTTGCGTTATGTTAAAGGCACAATGTTGTATGAGATTTGTTTCCGCTTTGATTCTGATCTTATGTGCGTACACTGATTCTCTTATTGGGCTGATCGAAGCTCTACCAGTGGTAATTGTTTCTTTCTTGGAGATTCTCTTATATCATGGAAAAGCAAAAAGCATGGTTGCACGTTCTAGTACTGAAGCTGAAGATCGTGCTCTTGCTGACACCACTTCCGAACTTGTACGGTTACGCTGGATTTTAGAGGATATGGGGGTTCGACAAGTCTCTCCAACTACTATTTATTGTGACAATCACAATGCTATCCAAATTGGCCACAATGATGTGTTTCATGAAATAAAGAAATGTATTGAAGTCGACTATCATTTCATTCGTCAACACTTGTTGCAAGATGAACTTCGTTTACTTGCTGTATCTTATAAAGAGCAAAAGGCAGACTTCTTTACTAAAGCACATCTTTCCTGGACATTTGTTGATTTGTTATCCAAGCTCCAAATAGGTTTCATTCACCCACCTTGAGCTTGGGGGGGGGGGGGTGGTGTTAGAATCATTATAATATCTTGGGATTACCTTGATATTATTACGATTGTGACATATTTAGATGTTTACACTTGGTAGGTTAGTCCTATAATAGTTGCTAGAATCTCTCACTTGCTTTATTTTACTCTAGACTCTATTGTATAAACAGCATATGTATTAGTGCTAATGACAATACAATACATACAGAATTCTCATACTCTGTATTCTCTTCATAATGTTAACAAGGCGAAAAATATACTTCCTCTAGATGGCCCGTTTTAATTTTTAACAATGTTGACAAGCTCCAATGTAATTATCTTGGTGACTTAACTTAGAAGATAAAGTCATGTGTGTTAGAATAGATCACCGAGTAACAAAGATAGCAACAAGAATAAGAACGAACACCTTTAGGCATGTTTGGACATCTTCGCAAAAGCAATATTCTAACCCTATACAAAGTTGGGGTTGCACGAACTCACATCCGAGATACAAAGAAGAAAGTACCGAGAAAGTCAAGCTCACTATAGATTTCTCTAAATGACATCAAAGTTTGTGTAATTTTGAGATAACGAATCAATTCTTGTCCAAGAAGATGTGTAAAGGAATAGAGAGAATAATTTCATTTGTTTTTCATCAAAAGAGAGAAATCTCTTTAATAATAATGATGTTACAAAGCCAGAAAACTGATAGTTACCGCCCATAGGCACAAAACGTCAAATAGAGGCATAGGAACTTCGGGACATACCCGATCGCGGGGGCGTCCCTGGTCGCAGGCCGCGACCAGTTTGGTTCGCGATTTATGTCAGGTCTCGCTGGTCGCAAGCACCATCATGCCTCTTTGCTTGTTTTTCACGACGTGTACATCCAACAACAAATATTCTAATGCTACTTAAGTAGCGACATCATAGCCAAACGACTTAAGTCAACATTACATAAATCGAATTACAAAATACTCTATATGTTTAACAATGTGATGTCTTGTTAGATTGGTTTCTGTATATATTTTCAATATATTAATTTTTTTGTAATAACTTTTACTTATTGGTATTTCAAGATATTCACGATGGAAATTATGCATTAGAAAACGTGTTAAAGAATCAAACTATCTAAAAAGAAATAGGTGAAGTTTATGTGTCTAAATGAATCCAACACTTTTATGACTACCAATTATGCTGATGCTCAACTTTTAATTTAACACTTCCTCCGTTTTTTTAATGGATGCACTTCTCATTTCACGGACTCCTAGGCAAAACTTTGGTGAGTGAGTAAAAGTGTGTAAGAAAGTGGTAGGAGAAAGATAGAAAGAAAAAGTTACTAATAAGAGGAAAAAAAAGAGAAATGTAGCCATTAATTTAAAACTTCCTACAAAGAAAAGTGTAGTCATAAAAAAAAACGGAGGAAGTACATCTGATTCCCAATCGCTAAAATTTTATTTTAGAAAAGAGGCTTAAAATTTATATTGACACTAATAATACAAAATTATTTTCTGGAAAAATTGACGTTAGAGATCCCAACTATATTCAAACAGTTAATTAAAGGTACCCACTATCCATCACCCAGTGTAGGTCCCAACTATAGGGTTGTTTCTCAAAATAGTCAAAATAATTAATTTCTTATATGTTATAGGTTTAAAAGAGTCCTGATAAAGATTAAGAAAAAACCAGTAAATAATTTTTTCAGTAACAGAGTTTGGCCCATCACTAGACAATTAATAGTTGAGACCTTTAAAGGATGTGCGACCATAGTGGGACCTCTAACCTGTTATTTAAATATTTGACGTAAGAGGTCTCAACTAGTGACAAATTTTTTTTAGAGATCTCAACTACGTTCAGGTCCCAACTAAAAAGGGTTCACTCTCAAAATAGTCTAAAATATTGTTTTTAGTCTTTACTAAGTAAAATTTAGATCTACTACATATCATAAACTAATAATTTGGACCATATTGAGAAACAATCCTTCATAACTTGGACCTGCACGGGATAGTTGATAGTTGGGACTATTAATATAATGTTCGCTCATAGATAACATCCCTGATGTCTATTTTTCGTGATTTTTAAAAATACAAGTAAAAATACATTCATGTGAATGGTGAAAATATAGAAACGGATGACTAATAAAATATCGATGAAGTTTTACTTAGTTTTATGCGATCAGCAAAAAGTCAAAAGAATGAATGAAATATGGTTAAAGATGGAGTGCATACATATCCACTTCACTGCCATATCTGCAAAATAATCTCGTGGCTCTTTGGACAAGCTCCTAGAGTTGTCTTTGACCACCATGGTAGAATAGTAATTAATTCCAATAAAATCAAACGACCCCTTCACTATATTCGATTCATTTTTGGTGAAAATCGGCATTCTACGGCCAGCATTTTGCTTCATGGTTTCAGGGTAGTCACCGTATGCCAAGGGATGCATGAGCCTTTCTCAAACAAAAGTAGCCAAAATTTAGTATCATATGTCTCAGCAACTTAAACTTAGGAATTAAGGGCCATTTTCAACAAATTACCTTGTTAAATTTTAATAAGTTATCATAACTTTATTTGAACACACAAATTTATGTTAGCTGGTCGCTCTATAACTATATGGAGAAAATACATGAAGCTTTAAAATAAAATTGTAAAGTATTAATATAAAAGTTCAAGTTTTAGAACTTTAACACTGTAATATACATTTAATTAAAACCTTATGTGCTACAATTTTAGGCTTTTGCTTTTACCATAAACTATCCATAAGCAGTTGAATAGACGGCCTATTCCAAGACGTACTCTACTTTAAATCAATTCAAGTAAAATATAATTAAATCATATAAGATTTACTATCTCTCTCTTGTTTATCTATACGCTTTCTATTCTGAAAGTATTCAAATTTAGTAAAATATATAAAATTATGCAGATTGTTTGTTAGATAGGACGATATGTACAACATTAGTTTTGTATTTCGTAAAACTTCTTTCAGAGTGTTTCAAGAAACCTTTCTATGTTTGTATCTATTTTAGCTATAAGAGATAAGAATCATATACATAATAAATACACATATTCTCTTTCTCTCTATCTGAATGCTGAAATCGAACTAGGTTATCTAGTCTAAAACAGCAAATGTTTGTGATTTATACCTAAAGAAAAACTTAGTCAACGATGAAAGTTTGTTTGAAATTTGATTTCGTTACAGAATAAGTAAACTAGTGGTTTGCGTTAAGAGTTGTATGATTTTATTTAGAACAATTGGCACGTCATGCACAACCCATGCTAAGTTTTTAAGGCCAAGAAATTGAGACAATATTCATCTCACACTGGATGTACCATGAGCATGGTACACACATAAAGCTATTTTTTGCTTATTGCTTATTTAGATGTCTACTTTTTCTCATTTAGAGACGTCCAAATGAACAATAAGCAAATAAATAGTCTTACGTGTATCATACTCATGGTACAACCGGCTGTATAATAAAAGTTGTATGAAAAATTGTACGTGAATATATTGAGCTGCACATGCTAAAGCTTAAACTTACCAGCCAAGTAAAAAATCGTAGGCTCTTCGGGCTGCAATTATATCTTCTTTTGTGTCCATAAATGGTGTAAAATGATAGCAAAGGAAATTGATTCCTATGGATCCATGTTGATTAGCCTATAAAAGATCTTGTAAATAACATATCAAATAATAAAGGAAACCTATGCACTAAGCAACTCTCATATGTATGAATAATCATGTGGAATATAATTATTTATTGATGCCTAGTTTTAAGAAATTTTCTTTATTTTTATCAATATGTATTTTCTCCCTGTTTTTAACACAAGGCTTATAAACCAATTTAGTGCGTAATAAGGTCTTGTTCATTCATTTTAATTTTGCTAAACTCAAATTATTATTTTTAACATAGTTTGTGTCACCTAAATTGAAATATCTTCATCACCACATACTCATCCTACATCGGAGTGTAGCATGAATGAAGTCTCAATTATGCAAGTGTATACAATTTTTAGAATTATATTGTTATTTGAAAATGGTATTTGTATTTTGTTACATGTTGTCTGTCTTAAAGTAATGTTCCCATATATTTTGCACAAATATAGTCTACTAGTGTCTACTGCCTACAATAACTGTGAGTTTCTATTGTCATTCAATATCTTTTACACATCTATTAGAAAATGAATATGAAAAAACTATTTATAATTTAGGAATTTTATTAAAATCATTGTTATAAAATTTTAGAAGTATATAGTCCATTAAGTTCAAATTCATAGTCATACCCGATACTTTTGATCATAGAGCCTAACTGCAGATGCATGAGCCAATAGTAAATTGTGAGCAGCGACGTACGGCTCAATTGTCGAGTTTCCTTTGGTACAATTCCGAAACCCAAAGGGGTAAGAACATCGACTTGGAGGTGTATTCCCCACGTCATAACCACCAAAGATGAAGATATTTGCCTCATTAAAAGTGCTCCAGTGTAGAACCCTATCACCAAATTCTCTAAAGCAAACATCAACATAGGTTGTGAAGTCTTCGCTGCATAGAAATAAATATCATATTTTAGACAATGCATCCACTAATTTGCAACAGTCAATGGATATAGACAAACTCTAAATGGTTGTCCCAACTTCTAGAGGCTTTGTGAAGTCTTAATAAATTATTTAATCACTTACTATGACACGTAATAAAAAGTTACAATATGTCACGTCATCAAATTTTATTAATTCAAAAAAGTCAATTATTGATTTTATAAATATAAATGATAAATTAACCTGGATTTAGAATTGAGTTTGGGCATTTTAATTATTAGTCATTTACTAATTAGATTGATGCCTAATTATAAAAATTGGCTATTTGAATAAATGATGGTCATGAGGTGCATGAAGAGGGTGTCTACTCATTAAACCTAAACCCTACAAAACTCTATAAATAGAGCTCTCAGGTCTTATTTGAAGAAGTTCAGAAAAAACCAGAAGGGAGAGCAAACCCAGGCCAGAAGCCCGAGCTATTTCAGAGTACACAAAACACTCTCTGAAGTCGAGAACTACATCAATATTATTCGATCTAGAAGAACAATAATAAGCACCATAAAATCAATGTGTTGTTCCATTCTAGATAACACGACTTGAAGAGATCAAGCCCGATGATCCTCGTTCAAAAAATCCAAATCCGTATTACGAAGGTGTCAAGTCAAGTTCATGATATATTACAAGTCATTTGTGGAGATTGATACAGTCGATTATCATTAGAGATTGTAATCCATATTCATATCAATAAAATTATTATTTGTTACACTATTTTTATTAGCATTTTTGCAGACTTAAAATTTGTGTTTAACAGTGTGTTATGGTATGTCTTTGATAATTTAATGTTAGAAAATTAATGATTTCTTTTTGAATTATTGGAACTGACGTAGAATATTGTTACATGATTTTTTAGCCAAAACAATCATAAATTTCCAACCTTAGCCCAATCTGAATTTGGGTTTAACCCTACAACCTATTTGTTCGAGCTCCATAAGATGTCAAGCCTATGGCTGGTTAACAGATTAGGTCGGGTCAGGTTCGCGTTCGGGTCATTGATAAACGGGTTGAAACTCTATCCACCGGTTTAAAAACTCAACGCTGCCCGACCTGCTTATTAAAAGGGTTACCCATTTAACCCGTTTAACCCATTTATCTATTACAGTAATTATAAAAAATATTTATAATATTTATAATACTAAGTGTATACGTGTACAAAGGTGTACTTAAAATCAGAATATGGTTTAACAAATTATTTATAAAAGATCTTTGGCTTTTATGAAGTTTTCGTGAGCAATTTTTACATTTTAAATATTATTTTCTTATATAAAAATATTAAATGGGTCAGATCAGGTTATTTCGGGTTCAAAAATCTAACCTTAACCTAACCCGTTTAATTAAACAGTAAAATCAAATTGATCCGTTTATTTAATTGAGTCGAATCCTCAACCTAAACCCGCTTATTTCAGATCGAGTTCGTGTTCGGTAAACGGGTTGGATTAGAAATCCCCAACCCTAGTCACGCCTACCAACTCAAACGTGTCTAGCAAAGTCCTGAAATCCTAAACCTATTTGTTCATTGGCTTGGGCCAACTTCACCTGGACGACCACTCTAAGTATTTGACACGCAACTACGCACGCAAACCTTAGGAGTCCAACCAGGCAGAAATTATAAGGGTACGGCCTTCTAAACTAAACTACGAAGAGGTTCATGACAAACGAAAAATCTAAACGAAGAGACAAAAAGGAGGATATTTTTGAGTCGGGGATGTATTGATCCGTGTAATTGAGGAATTAGCGAGATTAGTATGTGATATATTCTAGAATTATTAGGTTTAAATACACTTGATGCGAGCGAAAATTTGTAAAGTTTTGCATAAAACTATAATATTTATTGAAAGAAAGAAGCAAATGAAGATTATGGGAAGAAAAGGAAAGATTGTTCATTTACTAAAAAAAAAACAATAAATTATAGTGTGAGAATTATGGTTATTTGTTCGAGAAATCATATATAGTTTCTCCCAAATCCTTCTGTAATACTTTTTTGCACGCATTGCGTGCATATAAGTCTATTAAAGATTAGATAAGGGGCAGGTCTTAAGATTAGGAGAGAGTTTTCTAATTAGCCTATAAAACAATGTTAGGCCTAATTAGAGTAAACAAATTAAGGAAAGATTTAGAGAGGAGTTATATTCTTTTAGAGGAACTTAATAATACAATTTTATTTGAGGGGAGGAAACATTTTTTTCTTATTTTTTGCTACTTTGGTCTTGTATTTACATTGTGATTTTGGATCCGCAAATATTATCACTGACATAGTTTACATTAGAGGTGTAACGTGTCGTATCGTGTCGTTTTCGTGTTTGGTCTCGTGTTCATCTCGTGTGTTTAATAAAATTTAGCAAAAACTAGGTAAACATAAGATAATTTAATAATATGACAAATTGATCTAAATGGATCATGTTCTTGTTCATTTTGCGTTGTTTTGTTGATATCACGTATTTATATAGAGTTTTCTCCCCTATTTATGAGCTAATTTGTGCGTCATTGGAGCTCTTCGGAGCTATTTTATGCTAACTATCGTATATAGTTGTGGTTTTGTGTTTTACTGTTGAATTGCAGGTTTTAGAGAGTTTTATCTTTATTTTCGAGCTATTTAGAAGCAACCTCGATTTTACGAGATGTTACGAGGCACGTAGGATGGCTCACGAGCTTTATGGATAGTTTAGGAGGTCCCAAGACCTCTAAACGTGAAGAATTGAGAGCTAAAGAGTCAAAAGGAGTTCCCCGTACTCTGATCGGGCAAGAAATGGCCCGTTGATCGGGTGGTGAAGTTACGCACCCGATCGGACGAATATCACCCGACCCCATCAGGTGGAAAAACGAAGAAAATATGGTGGGCATTTTTAAGCCCAACCCGATCGGGCAAACAAGACCCAATTAGGTGGGTGATCGGGCGAGACCCAAAAATAAATATGTTGGCCTGCTGCTAGTAATTTGTGTCCAAGAAGAAATGTGGGCCTCTTGCTCACTACCAGCCCGATCGGGCGCTGAAGGCCCGATCCAGATCGGGTGCGTTTGATTAGTTTCCATTGCTGCTATGCTGCGTTGAAGCCAAAATGCACTGGGCCAAGCTCCCTTTTCATGCTGCTGTGATGCGCTACAAGACAAAAGTGTTGGGCCAGGCAATAAATCCATTGTTGTTGTGCGCTACAAGACAAAGACGCTGGGCTCATTACCCCAGGCCTGATCGAGCAGGTGTGCCCGATCCAGATCGGGCGGGCTAGATTTATGCCTTTTTGGCTGCTATTTGCGTGGAATCAAGAGAGAAGAAGTTGGCATGATTTTGACTATGGGCCCGATCGGGTGGCCCTTTGCCCGATCGGGTCTTTATTCCGTTTTTTATTAGACTTTTGGGGTATTATAAATACCTTTTCTTCATATTTTTAGAGACATCTTTTTATTCTGTTTTTATTTCCATAGTTCTTAGCTTAGTTTTATTTAGATTAAACACTTTAGATTCGAATAAAAGTGATTGAACCTCAGATTTGATTTCAATATAAGTTCTTGCTTTCCGTCAATTGGTATTCTTCTCTACTTTAATCTCTTTAATAATTTTGATTGCTTAGTTTAATTATTCAATTTATTCATGATCTTGAAATTAGGGTTTCTTGTTAGAATTGTTATTGTTGATTTAATTTTGTCTGAGTAGTTTAATTTCTAGCGATTTAGTGAGGGAAGCCATGTTTATACATTAATTATTTCAATTCTTATTAGTTTCTAGGGTTTGATGAGATAGGTTATGGTGTGATTTGTTCTTATTGAGTAATTAACGTTATTGCACAGTTTCTTTGAGTACTTGAGGTTAATAATTGCTTGCACAGACCCGTCTTACTTTTAGAGGCCTAGTACACATCAATAGTTCTGATTATGTTTGTGAACATGCTGCATATGTTGAATTATGGGCGTTGAGACTTAACCATAGCTTGACACTGCTCTAATCTATCGATTCTCAACCTAGGTTCTAATAGTTGTTTGATCCTTTGATTGGTATAAGCATGGTGGACCGAACTAATTCCCTAGACCTTTATTTCATAGAGTAAAAATCCATTTTTTTTTATTGTTTTCTAGTAGTTAATTAGTAGTTCAGTTGTTTCTATCTGATTTTGTCTGAAGTAGCTGTTTAGCTAAATATTAACTTAGAACTCCGTCTCTCCGTGGATTCGACCCTACTTCCCTTGACTATCATTGTTAGAGGACTTATGATTTATCTTTGATTAGGTGATACGACTTTACCCTGTCAAATTTTGGCGCCGTTGCCGGGGAGACGGCAATTTGTCTAAGTTTTTGTTTGGTTTTTTGGCCTACTTCGATGTACCTCATTGGAACTTACATTGTTCCAATTGAGGTACGTTTTACTGCTTCTTTTTGTTTCTTTTGTATGCCCAGGTCTCAAAGAAATGGTTCCCCCATCCCAGCGGATCCCAATATTACAAGGACAATCCGACAGCTTCGAAAGAAAATCTAGAGAGAAAAGAAGTTTGTTCAGCTGAACACCTCTGGATCAGACACCTCGAGTTCAGTTATTTTTAAATCACTGAAGTCGTATGGGGTGCCCAATCCAGATGGTCTCTCCATTGGACCTACTATGCCCACCATCGCCGCAGTGAATTTGGAAATTAAGCCTGGACTCATCAGCATGGTTCAGCAAAATCAGTTTGGTGGGCATCCTACTGAAGACCCGGCAAATCATCTGCAGCGGTTTCAACAGATTTATCGAACCGACAAACATGCCGGTGTCACTCCAGATCAACTAAAGGTCATGTTGTTAGAGTTTTCATTGAGAGATAGAGCCCAGAAGTGGTTGAACGACATGAAAGAAACTGTATGGAGTGAGATTTCTACTACGTTTCTGAGAGAGTACTATCCACATACAAAGACAGCAGAAATCAGAAACAAACTAGCAACGTTTTCCTAAGAGCCTGATGAAAAATTACGGGAAGCGTGGGCTAGTTTCAGAGATTTACAGAGAGAGTGTCCACATCACAATATGGACAAATGGTTCTTAACGCAGACATTCTACAATGGTTTGCAGCCTCAGACGAAGAGTATAGTTGACTCGTCTACAGAAGGATTTTTTCTTGATAAGGAAGTGGATGTAGGCTATGATTTTCTATGAAACCTTGCAGCCAATGATCATTACACTTCCCGCAGCCTCATGAGGAAAGTATTGGAGGTAGATGCCATTGCATTACTTACTTCATAGATGGCGAAGCTGTGCCAGTAGATTGACACCTTGAAATCCTCGTCCACGACAACACCTCCCTTGAGTATTAATGCTATGTCTGTCGTAGCACCCATTACCTTATCTTATTGCGAGGTATGTGGTGTTCAGGGTCACTTTGGGCATGACTGTCAATTCAGTCAACATTAGATGGAGCAGGCAAATGCTTTCCAACAAAGACCACAAAATTTCTCTCCTACATACAACTACCAAAATCAGCAAAACTATCAACCCCCACCTCCACAAAATCATCCTAAACCCTCATACTACCAAAATCCCTCTGGTTTTCAAAGACCTCCACCACAAAATTTCAATCCCCCTCATAGCTTCCAAGTCCCACAAAATTTTCAAACCCCACCTCCACAAAACTCAAACTCACAAGAGCCTTCCATGACTGATTTGCTGAAATTGATGTTGGCCATGCAAAAGACCAATGAGGAAACACAAAAACATATACAGGCTCAAGGGGAGGCACAAAGAGCTCAAGAGAAGCACATCAAACACCTTGAGACTCAAATTGCACACTTAGCAAGCAATAGTGCTCAGAGGCATCAAGGGGAATTACCAGGGCAACCCATTCAGAGAGAGCACGTGAATGCCATCACTCTTCGTAGCGGCGTTGCTTATGATGTTCTCCAATGCCCATTGATGATGTTGCCCCAACTGCGGGGAAGAAGAGGGTGGTAGAGGAAGAAAAAAAAGAAGAGTTCGACATCTGAAGTCGACTTATCTGAGGAAGCTGAACAGACAGGGAAGAAAAGGGAGAAGGTTTCTGAAATGCCTTTTACACGAAGGATACCTTTTCCTCACATGATGCAGTAATCAAAGGTCGATCAGCAGTTTGGTAAGGTCTTGGCTATGGTCAAGAACCTTGAGGTAACGATTCCATTCACAGATTTAATTACCCAAGTCCCTGTTTATGCCAAATTTCTGAAAGATATGATAACTAAGAAAAGAGAATTTGGTGGTGTAATACCCCGTATTTTAATCTCGTTTAATTAAATATTAAAACACAATTGTTAGCTTAAGTACGTCCTAAAATTTTCTTTTGAAAATACGTTTAACATTATTAGGGAATTAATATTCCTAAATAATCTACGCATAATTTATATTATAATGAGGAATTTGAAGTTCTTAATTAATTTAATATGGATTTAATATCCCTATAATTTAAGGCGTATTGATTCATAATAATTAGTGACTAATGAAAGTTTCTTAAATTTAATAAGTGCATATAATTATATTTATATGAAGTAGTAAGAAGTATATATATATATATATACTAATTAATCTCTAAACTATAACTAATGTGCTTAAAATATAATTACAAGTTTACTTAAAATATGAAGTACATAAAAGAGATGAAGTAATAGCTTTTGGAAATAAAAAGAAAAGGATGAGCAAGTTGCCCACTTGCCCACTTGCCCACTTACACAAAATAAAAGTAAAGGAAAAAGAAAATGCAAGGTTAGTCAAACACTCTTCCTTCTTCCTCCTCTCTTCTCCCTCCATTGATGGTATTCAAGCTTTCAACAAAATCAGATTTTTGCTGCACAAACCTTACCCAAGCACTCAATTGCATCCAATTTCTGATTTTATTAATCCTTGTTTCACAAGTATTTGCCTATAAATACCATTTGCTTCATGTAAAATCACCACCCACAAACTCTTCTTTCTCCCTTCTATTTTCTCTCTGTTTTCCTCACCACCGGAGCACCGCCACTCCGGCAGAGTTGCCGGCGACGCGCCACAGCAGCCCCGCCGCCCAGACGCGCCGCCAGCAGCCCCCCTCCCTTTCCCTTTCCTCTCTCTTTCTCTCCCTCCTTCGCAGCCCCTGCTGCCCCCGCCTTCACTGCTGCGTCCGCAGCTGCTGCGCCATCAGCAGCAGTGCTGCCGCCGCCCGAGGCCCCACCTGAGCTCCGCCGCCCTTGCCGCCGGCCACCAGCACACGCACCACAGAAGCCCACTCCTCCCCTTGCTCTGTTTTCTTCTTGAGTTTTGATAATAGGTATGTTTAATACCTTATTATTCTAAATTAACTTCTTCTTACTAGTTTATTTCTTAAGTATATAAAATGTTTAAATCTGAAATTCTAAAAAATAATATGGCTAACTTAACATGACTAATGAATCATTTTAAATAATAAGTTTTGAGTTTAATTGTCACTTAAAGTTTCTAATTATATTATGAGTTTAAAGTAAACTAAAATCTTATGACAAACTTCTTATGTACCTTGACTTGGACACCTACTAACTTTGGACTATTGACTTAATGACTCATGGACTTTGGACTATTAACATAGTACTACTAAACTAACATGAAACTAAAAGTTAGAACATGAAATAATAAAAAAGCAAGCCATTAAGTTATAATGCTTTGTTTCCTTTTATGTAAATATTTATTTATGCAAAAGTACTAATTTATAGTTCTCACATTATTAAATATAATATTAGATTCACTTCTATATTATTGTTCGCATGTTTATATTATTTACTAGTTTTAAATAATGTTAATGTTCTTATAACAAGTTCTAATGTTTAAGTAAATCATTATAACATTATAAAACCTTTAGTTTAATTAATAATTCTTTTAATGTTATGTAACTACTTAAGTAAATAAATATAAAATACAAGTTAATGAGTTGTTGTAGTATTAATATGAAATCTCAAGTAACGTTAATAAACTTATAAAGTTATTCAATGATAATCATGTTCGAAAGGAAATTAAGTTATGAAGAGTTTATAAATTATAAAATGTTTATGAAAGACGTTGTAACAATATAATAACTATAACGACGATAAGTATATGTATTAACATTATAAACTTAAAGAAAACCTTTAAGTAATAGTTTCAAGAATTAAAAAGAAAGACTCTAATGCATTAATACTTGATTAGATTAAAGGAAAGGGTATTACAAGTCTCCCCCGGTTCTCAAGTCACTAAGCAAGGAACGAGGTAACGTCTACTACTAACACCCACAAGCCCCTTATAATATGTTTCATGTTGATTTAAATACGATGTTTATGCAAATGTTATCTTATGGCTCGTGGGATATGAAATGCTTTATGAAATGATGTTTACGAATGACTGAATGTTATGAAAAATATGATTTTTGATGCATGACTCGATGTCATGAAAGAGATACGATTTATACGATGATTATGTCATGATTTATGAAAAGAATATAAATGATATGAAACATGATAAATGAAAGTGAAAGACGGTTCTTGGCAGTACTATGTTCTATTATGGCGGAAACGCCACCTTCTGGTTAGGAACATCGTTCCTGGTGGCATCCGTATTATGGCATTGCATGCCACCTTCTAGTTAGAGGTCATTGCCTCTGGTGGTAGAGCACTTATGTATGGCATTGCATGCCACCTTCTGGTTAGAGGTCATTGCCTCTGGTGGTAGAGCACTTATGTATGGCTTATGCCACCTTCTGGTTAGGGACAACGTCCCTGGTGGCTACGGCGCTAATGATGACGTCCCTTCTGTTATGCTTGCCAAGATACCAAATGAAATGTTTATGATGATAACTATGATAAAAGAATTTATGATTTTGAATGGTTGTTTTCGGATACATGTTTGTGAAATGATTTTAACGCTATTCTCTCCTCTCTGTTTTCAACTAAAATGAGTTGAAATGAATTTACGTTGTTAGAGTAGTATGTTACTGAGCCTCGGCTCACGACGTTTTGTTTTCTGTTTTAGGTACTTGCGGGGATGACGGAATGGCGTAGCTGTGAGGATTAATAACTACTTAACTTATGCTTTTATAACGGTTATGTAATTCAAGATGCTTCACTTTAAGACTTTAGCTATAAGACTCAAGTATGCTATCTTATTAACGATGTTTAAACTCGTTTAAGTTTAAACGATATTTAAATATATCGTATGTTGGCTTAAAGTTTACTTACGGTTGTGAACTTCATGTTTATGTCGCCTTGTGCCCCCCTAACAGGGAGTACGGCGGTAGCGCACCGACTATCTAGGACTTCCGCTGCTATTAACCGATTAAAGTAACTTAATAAAGTGATTAGAAGTCGGGGCGTTACAGGTGGGGAAGAACGTGTCGCTCTTAATGAAGAGTGTAGTACTTTTATTCAAAATAAAACCCCACCAAAGTTGAAAGATCATGGTAGTTTTTCTATTCCCTGCCATCTTGGACCTATTTTCATTGATATAGCTTTGTGTGATTTAGGCGCTTCTGTTTCTGTTATGCCATTATCTGTCTATAAGAAAATGAACATGGGAGCACTTAAATGCACACATATCACTTTACAGATGGCTGATCGTTCTATAAAATACCCCCTAGGTGTTTTAGAGGACGTTCCTGTGAGGGTCGGGAAATTCTACATTCCTGTTGATTTTGTGGTGTTAGATATAGATGAGGATGCCTAGATTCCCATTATTCTGGGTAGACCGTTTTTGTGTACTGCTGGTGCTGTTATTGATGTTAAGTCTGGGTCTTTAACTCTGAGCGTTGGTGATGATAAAGTGATTTTTACACTAACCAATGCTGTTAAGGCACCTATGCTTGAACAAACTTATTGCAGAGCTGAGGTTTTGGATGAGGTAGGTGTGGAGAAGGTTCAAATTCCACGTAAGGTTGTCCCCCCATCTGGAGGTATTATCAAGAACATTTGGAGGAGGAAGGTGTTTGATGAGGGTGGCTCTCACTGCTTAGCCCCTCCTATTTGAGAGATGGTGGTATTATGGTCGTGCGAGACCTTTATAAACCAGCGTTGTGCGAGAGGCAACTCCTATTTTTCCTCTTATTTTCCTTTTTATTTTATTTTTTTAGTGAGCGAGAATGAGGGTACTAACATTGTTTTTCCTCTTAGCGTTGTCCTTTGTTACCTTTTGGCATTGAGGACACTGCCAGGTTCAGCTTGGGGGAGAATTTTTGTTTGTATTCTTTATCTCTTTTACTGCAATCTAGGATAGATTTATTGCTTTCGAAAAAATACTGGAAAAAAAGTATGGTTCCCATGACTGGTTTAGTTGCCTCTCTGTGCCCCTTGTTATGCTCTAATTGAAAATGATTTGACTCTGTTTTCTGGATAGCTGGGCATTTGTGATCTTGAGGTTATGAGTTGATGTCTGATTGCTATGATTTCGAGCAAGTTTTGATTATATTAGACTACATTGTGCTGCATACCAGAATTGGTTAGACTGTGAGGCCTCTTTGTAAGCCTATTGGATTCATATCATTATCCAGTCTGTTTTTGTGTGTTAGTTCCTCTTTAGTGGATTGATCTTGACTTTGACTTCGTACTTGTCTGATTTTCGATGACTTGTAGCAATTGTTGTGATAGAGGCGTTCTTTTGTCTGATTCTTGAGCCTCATAGTGAATTTTTGATATACTTTTATCCTCCTTAGCCCCGCTGAGTTTAATGATCTGTTTTCATGTTACTTTAACCCCTATTATGAGCCCATGACCTTTATTACGATATTATGTCCAAGCCTAGCTTGGGGGAGCTTTTGTATGGGTTGAGTTTGAGATTGGTTTCATGGTTTGGTTTGGTTGTTGAGGAATTAAAACTGTATTTGTTGTGGTTTGAGCGTGAGAAAAAGAAAAGAAAAAACAAAGTTAGAGTTGCGTGAATGAAGTTCAAAAATGAAAGAAAAATGAAATAAAAGTTTAAAAGAATTCAAAGTCCCTCATTCACGTACATTCATAAAGAAAAATTCGCTTCATTGCTTGAAAATTGGGTTTGTTGTGAGTTTTCATTGATTTACGAGAGTTGGGTTATTTCTCGTGGTTATATGGTGTTATTGGGAGTTGTTTAGGCCATCTTAGGCCTTGTTTGAGTGATTCATGCTCCCCCTTTCTCGGTTTTTCAACCACATTACCTAAAAATATCCCCTACCTCTTACCTGAGCCCCGTTACAACCCTATAAAGTCCTCTTGAGCTCGTGTCTACATTGTTTATTGGATTGATTTCGAGTCAGTTTGTCAAAGTTAAAGAGTATGTCTGCTAATTGAGTCGACTTGGCTAAGATGAGCGTCATTTAACTTTCTTAAACACATGAGAGTGTGAGTGGGAAGGGGATTTATGGTCGGGTTGGTGAGTGTTCGGGCATATTCTTTGCCTGCCACAAAATTGAGAGGAGTGACACCTTTGTGAGCAGTGGCGGGGGCAAGATTCATATATTGAGGGGGCCAAGATTAAACTTATTTAGTTGTATGGTCTAATATCACAAAAATTAGATATAAAAAGTTGCAAAATATGTAGTCCCAAGGAGTTGAGCCCTTAACCACCAACATATTCTTCACCAACGAGCAATTTACCACTTGAGCTACAATCAATTCTAAGAATAAAAGTACATAAATAATATTTAACCTCGGCCAAAGGGGGGGGCCATGGCCCCCACCAGCCCCCTTGGCTCCGCCCCTGTTTGTGAGAGCCTTTTTCAGGACTTGTATGCCATATGGATGCTTGAATTTGATGAATTTCTTGGATGATTGGTGGTTGGATGGATTTGATTAGCCGAACTTGAATTTTGCCTGCTTGAACGATTCTTAGTCTTGAAAACGTTTTGAGCTTTGATTAATTTCTATCTAGGTGGTGAGGCAATCTATTCCATGTTCATGTTCTGTTTGCTTGAGGACAAGCAAAGGTTTAGCTTGGGGGAGTTTGATATCACATATTTGTATAGAGTTTTCTCCCCTATTTATGAGCTAATTTGTGCGTCATTGGAGCTCTTCGGAGCTATTTTATGCTAACTATCGCATATAGTTGTGGTCTTGTGTTTTAGTGTTGAATTGCAGGTTTTAGAGAGTTTTCTCTTTATTTCCGAGCTATTTAGAAGCAACCACGGCTTTACGAGATGTAACGAGGCATGTAGGATGGCTCACGAGCTTTATGGATAGTTTAGGAGGTCCCAAGACTCTAAACGTGAAGAATTGAGAGCTAAAGAGTCAAAAGGAGTTTCCCGTACTCTGATCGGGCAAGAAATGGCCCGATCGGGCAAGAAATGGCCCGATCGGGCGATGATTTACTGATCGGGTGGTGAAGTTACGCACCCGATCGGACGAACATCACCCGACCCCATCGGGTGGAAAAACGAAGAAAATATGGTTGTCATTTTGAAGCCCAACCCGATCGGGCAAATAAGACCCAATCGGGTGGGTGATCGGGCGAGACCCAAAAATAAATATACTGGCCTCCTGCTGCTAGTAATCTGTGTCCAAGACGAAAAGTGGGCCTCTTGCTCACTACCAGCCTGATCGGGCGCTGAAGGCCCGATCCAGATCGGGTGGGTTTGATTAGTTTCCATTGTTGCTATATATGCTGCGTTTAAGCCAAAATGCGCTGGGTCATGCTCCCTTTTCATGCTGTTGTGCTGCACCTACAAGACAAAAGCTCTAGGCCAGGCAATAAATCCATTGCTGCTGTGCGCTACAAGACAAAGACGCTGGGCTCATTACCCCAGGCCCGATCGAGCAGGTGTGCCTGATCCAGATCGGGCGGGCTAGATTGATTCCTTTTTGGCTGCTATTTGCGTGGAATCAAGAGAGAAGAAGTTGGCATGATTTTTACTATGGGCCCGATCGGGTCCCGCACTCGACTTCGCGGAAGTTTTTTTTATTTCTGCTTTTAATTAGACTTTTGGGGGTATTATAAATACCTTTTCCTCATATTTGTAGAGACATCTTTTTATTTTGTTTTTATTTCCATAGTTCTTATCTTAGTTTTATTTAGATTAAACATTTTAGATTAGATTAAAGGTGATTGAACCTCGGATTTGATTTCAATAAAAGTTCTTACTTTCCGTCAGTTGGTATTCTTCTCTACTTTAATCTCTTTAATTATTTTGATTGCTTAGTTTAATTATTCAATTTATTCATGATGTTGAAATTAGGGTTTCTTGTTAGAATTGTTATTGTTGATTTAATTATGTCTGAGTAGTTTAATTTCTAGGGATTTAGTGAGGGAAGCCATGTTTATACCTTGATTATTTGAATTGCTATTAGTTTCTAGGGTTTGATGAGATAGGTTATGGTGTGATTTGTTCTTATTGAGTAATTAACTTTATTGCGCAGTTTCTTTGCTTACTTGAGGTTAATAATTGTTTGCACATACTCGTCTTACTTTTATAGGCCTAGTACACATCAGTAGTTCAGATTATGTTTGTGAACATGCTGCATATGTTGAATTATGGGCGTTCAGACTTAACCATAGCTTGACATTGCTCTAATCTATCGATTCTCGACCTAGGTTCTGATAGTTGTTTGATCCTTTGATTGGTATAAGCATGGTGGACCGAACTGATTCCCTAGACCTTTATTTCATAGAGTAAAAATCCATTTTATATATAATTTTCTAGTAGTTAATTCGTAGTTCAGCTGTTTCTATCTGATTTTGTCTGAAATAGCTGTTTAGCTAAATATTAACTTAGAATTTCGTCTCTCTGTGGATTCGACCCTACTTTCCTTGACTATCATTGTTAGAGGACTTAGGATTTATCTTTGATTAGGTGATACGACTTTAGCCTGTCAGTTGTGTTGGGTCGTGTTCGTATTTTCTCTCATTAACTTTATATTCGTGTTGTGTCGGTTTCGATTGTGTTGTCGTGTCATGTTAGAACTGATATCTCTAGTTTACATGCATGGTAAAGATAAATAAGTACATACATGATCTTCGAATTGATGAAGCCTCCATACTCATCCTCAAGAAATTGTGGTAAATCTGTATGCATTAATGTAACATGTGGTTCGATTCCTGAAAATTAGTTTGAATAACCGTCATTAAACATTTTGTACAAAAACAAAGAAAATAATTGGGTGACCTTTAAGAGAGATAGAAAAAAAATTGATTACAAATATCTAGAGAGAGAAAACTTTTATAATAAGTACAATAATTATGATTTTTTTCTATCTTTCTCATGAGTATTATCAACTCTAGGGTCATCCAATCACGCCCAAAAAAATGAACCTTATTATGAAAGTACTTGTAAAATATTACCTTGCTTGACGAGTTCATTTATGAGGTTATTATAGTATGCTAAACCTTTGGGGTTGATAGATCCTCTTCCATCTAGTTAAACAAAATATTAAAATAACGGTTATATATCAAAGATCAGTTTAAAAGACTGATTTATATTCCCGTGAATAAGGTGTGAAGATTATTACTTGGTATTAGCCTCGACCACGAGATTGAGAATCTGTAGGCATCCAATCCCGTTTCTACCATGAGTTGAACGTCTTCCTAATGCATAAATGGCAAACATCTAAGGAACCTTATTCAAGATCGCCCCTAATATATCATTTACTTTCTGAGCTCTTTAATAACCATTACATATAAAATTTCACGTTTTCCCAGACATAACTTTAAATATTAATAAGTCTATTATGGTTTATTAAAGTTATAGAAAGTTAATTTTAATTAAGTTTATACTGGCGAATCTAACAAAATCTCACATTACTAGATTTATCCTTGTGCATATATCATTATAGTTGGTTAAATAATACAAAATGAGATATGTATTAGTCAATAACGAACGAAGGTAGTATATTCTAATATGTAATGATTACTCCTCCTAATAACCTTGTATTTGTGATACCCATCACATGCTACATCTGGGTCACGTTTTCCATATCCTGAAAAGTATAAATTTAAAGTACAAAATAAGACTGAAATAATCATGTTTAAACCAATAAAAAGAATATATGAGAGGGAAAATATTAATATGTTTCATACTCCAAATACACAAAATATATACACCTTTTCATTGTTATTTACATTCGTCATGGCACATAATAATAAAATGATAAGTTATTCTTTGTTTATGAAATGTTATTTTATCGCAAAGGTTAATATAATAAGACAACACACATTTAATATTTAATCAAAAGAGAGTGTGTGCGAAGCTAAATAAAATATAAGGGGCTGTTTGGGGTGTTGAATAGGAGGTTAAGAAAAAAACTTTCTCACTTCTATTATAATCACTACATATTTTCTTGTACACTATCCAAACATATTGTCTTGAGCAACTATCATGATTTATGCATAGTTATAAATATAGTCATGTGTAATTTTGCTAGTTTCCTTTTCATAAATAATAATACCTTTGTCTCAGTGTAATTGTTACATTTTGACATTTTACTCTATTCACATATTTCACTTTGGCCATCATTTGTAACTTAAACATAAAAAAAAACTATAGTCATGTTAGGCTATGTTCTCTTTGTCTCAAATTTTCTGATCTGGTCTGATCTGATCTGAACTATTCTGATCTGATCTCATATGATCTGAACTTTTCTTATCTGGTCTGAATTTTTCTGATCTGATCTGATCTGATCTGAATTTTTCTGATCTGATCTAATCTGAATTTTTCTGATCTGATCTGATCTGAACTTATTATAGTTGTTTTTTGTTGTTATTATTTTCTGATATGATCTGAACTTTTCTGATCTGATCTGATCATTTCAGAAATAAGCACAAGAATGCTTAAATAAGTTGAAAAGAACATAGCCTTAGTTTTCTATGTTTGACTTTTATTACCCCTTAATATATTACCCTCAACCCAAACATGCCTACGACTCTTAAGTAATACCCTTTAGCTTTGAAAATAGTAGGTATATTTAGTTGAATTCCTTAGCACTTTTAGTTTCTCTATACGAATTTTCTTTTTTGGATGAATTAGTTTTAGATCCTTAGCCCACAAACCTTAGGCAAAGAAGGTTAAACACTTTGTGCAATATTGAATGCTCACTAATACTAATTGAACGGAATTTTAATTCTGAAAGCAACCAAATAATATACCAGAATGATGAGCAAAAGTGTCATAAATACTGGGCGTCCTCCCATCTTGTAATGCTGCTCCCTCCACCTTCAAATGTAACACACATATTTAATTTCATGAAACCATTAATTATTTAGAATATGGAGCATAAGATATTTCGAGAAAATTTAAGAATTAAAAAAAATATCTACAATAGCACACAAAAAATAATTTACAATTTTGATGGTTAATGAAAGAGACACCAATTAAAAACACATAATTTATGTTCACGCATACAAATAAAATCTGATATAAGGCCATAAATATAAATGTCATTACCTTATACAAAAAAATACTAGTGATAGGAAACCAAAAGTAATTTCATACCAATAAACCAAAAATTTTAAGTGTAAACACCACGTACGAACATCAACAGACATCACAACAATATATCAGATATGATCATATGAACCCAAACTATATCCTCCCTGCCCATTTCTCATTAATGATACTGCAAATTCTACTGTATGTATCGCTCTTTACACACTTGCAAATGGTGCTAGGGTGCATTATATTATGATCTCATAGAGCCCTGTTTCTCCATCTTCAAAGGTGATACACTAGAGCAATAAGAGCAGCCAACGACACAACCCTCCTTCTAGGATTATCAATCCCTTTTGCAATATCATCTCTTCTAACAAGAGAAAATATCAATATTAATAATCTAATGGATACGTCACATAACATTCTTTAACTCCTCAAGTTCCAATGACACTTGAAAAATAAGGGAAAAATTAATAGGAATGTGGAAACTATTGTCCATCTTTCGTAAATAAATCACCTTTAATAATTCCCAATATAATCTCAACTATCACCCTCCCTTCCGAAATCAGTCCCAATTGACTTGAACCTATTAAACAGATTGAAAAGACCATATGTCTTAATGACGTTGACCGAAAAAATAAAAATAAAACTTTTAAACCCTCCCACCCCAGCCACCAAGCCTTTCCCGTCCCCTCCCCCAACCTTCACCACCTGGCCCTCCCCTTCCCAGCTACCACTACCCCCACAACCACCACCACACCCCGAAAACCACCCATGTAATGCCCATATTCTTAAAGAGTATTTTATTTATAATTAAGTATGATTATTAGCATGATTATATATTAATACTCCCTGAGTTTATTTAAAAGAAATTGAATTTGATTATACACTTATTGAAAAGCTAATTCTATTTAATTATTGAATTTTGTTGTAATGGAATCAATTGGAGAAATATTGAGTTTAATTCTTTTAACGAGTACTACCTCCGTTTTTTTAATATGCACATTTTTCCATTTTGGGATGATTTTTTTTAATTGGTACCTTTCTACCTTTTGCCATAAATGGAAGGTTGGCCCACCTAATTATTACACTTCTCTCCTACTTTTTCTTTCCTTCTCTCTACCTTTTTCACTTTTTCCTTACTTTTACTAACCTTCTCTCTTACTTTTGCACTTTTTCCTTGGTTTTAGTGCAAAGCCTTAGTGCATATTTAAAAAAACGGAGGGAGTACAAGTTATTATTGTTCTATATGAAGTTGTATTGATATTTTTATTATATTTCAAAAGGTAAATAGATGAACTTAGATATACTATATAAAAGGAGAGGGATTTGAAAGTAATTGGACCAAATAGATTATAAGGCATAGATTACATTAGATTGTATTATTTCCTCTGTTTTGATTTAATCGTGACACATTTAGATTTCCGAGACCCCTATGCAAATTTTGAGAAGGAAAGAGATAGAGAAAAGAAAAAATAAGAGCACCCATGTGAGAGGAGAGAGTTAGAGAGTGTTTATTGACCAAAACAGAAAGTGTGACATTTAAAAGAAACGGATGAATTATATTAAATTAGTGAGAGTTGACAATAAAAATTTGAAGGGGGTGAGATGTGGAAGGCATCAAATAGTTGGGTTGTGTTAATCATTAATTGGGAATAAAAAGAGGAATGAAGAAAAGAAAAGAAAGAATAGAAAAATAAGAAAACAAGAGGAAAGAAGAGAAATGGGAAAATGGAGAAAGAGAGCAAAGGATGAAAGAAGGAAAGGGAAGGAGAGAATGAAGAAGAATAAAGGGAAGGTGAAGGAAGAGAAGCGACCATGCTCGGCTTTGATTCCAATAAAGACAACCACTGCAACCACCACAGTTGGTGCTCAAAGTAGACGACGCATAGAGAGGAAGCTAAGGGCATTTTTGGCTCATTTTGGGGCTTAGGGCACGTTTCTAGGGGCGATTTTGGAAGCCTTCTTCATCCCTAATTTTCCATTAGAGTGGGTAAGTTGAATTCATAAATTAATTCTAATTTATCTCAAGTTTATGAAGTTAGGGTTTTTAGATTAAAATTGAATTAGGATTTTTGGTTTTAAAAGTTTGTGTGGAATTGATTGAGTGGACAGGTTTAGTTAGATGTTTAGCAGTTATTTATATTACTATTTTGAGATTTGGTTTTAATCTTGAATGTTGTAGCATGAGTAAAGAATGAGATCGAAGTAGTTAGAGTCATATGAAAAGTTAGATTGTTGTTGTGGTTCAAAGAAAAATAGTGATGTAACGTAATAATTACAGGTCAGTTTCATAAAATGGGTTTTTTAAGCTGTTTCCAGGCATTCTTAACAAAAAAATTATTTTAAAAAGTTGGGGGTATTGAAATATGCTCAAGATAGGGTTAAGAAACGCTGATTTGGACTCATAGGAGGAAGATATGCTCACTTTAATTTTTTTGCCCAATCTTCATATTTTGTAAAACTTTACATTTTCATATATTGTTTCATAATGACTTTTGAGTATCAAAAATTTATATATGATTTTAAATGCTGATTTTACATAAAGTAGGATGATTTTAATTAATAGGTAGAAGTTTTAGTTAGACGGCTGATAGGATTTAGTCGGTCACCTAATCAAAAATAAACCTACAGACCCCTCTAACTAAGGTAGTCATTGGACCGGGGCGAACCACAGGGAGACAGAGTTTTAAATTAATATTCAACCAATTAAGCTACTTCAGACGAAATCATGGGTTAATTAGCGAACTAATAAATTAAGTAAGGAAAACAAATTAAATCGAGGAATTGACTATGGACTAAAAACCTAGGATTACAGAGTCGGTCCACCATGATTATACCAATCAGACTAACAACTACTATCAAAACCTAAGTCAGGAGTTGGGGATTGAACTATGTTGAGCTATGGTTGAGCTCAACGCTCATAGTTCAACATCGCGCATGTTCACTAACGTAATCGAACTACTGACATGTCCTAGGCCTTGGGTATTGGGCACGGATCTGCTAAAAACAACTATTAACCAGCAATCAACGAAATTGTACACTGACATTAATTACTCAATAAGAACAAACCACATCACAATCACCCTAATCAAACCCTAGAAATTGATAGAAATCTAAATCACAATCATGGTATAAATACGGCTTTCCTATCTAACACCCTAGAAAGAGAACTACCTACCCATAATCAATTAACAACAACAAAACTAATATGAAACCCTAACAATTGCGATGAATAATTGAATAAATAAACTAAGCAATCAAGAATAATAAAAGAGATTAGGGAAGGAAAGAATACCATTCGATTGTAGCAGGAACTTTTATTGAAATCGGAATAGGTTCAATCCTCTTTAAACTAATCTAAGTGTTTATATATAAAAGCAAGATTAAAATCCCAAAACTAAATTAGTCTCCACTACCATGCGAGATACCTAGTACTAATTCCCCCACCCAAGCCAAACCCAATTCCCCCTCAAAATGCTAAAAACTTTCAACTAAAATAAAATCATCCTCATAAAACAAAACTCCCAAAGCCCTTTAAACCTGGGCATCGAAACAAGATAGGGAAGGAAAATGTCAGCCCATCCTAACGGCAGCTTTTCAGGTCTCATTAAATGACGCAGCATTCACAATTTATTGGGCCGCGTGCACGTGACAACAACAGCGACAGAATCAGTCTTACGCTGATGCCTTCGGGCGCATTACACCCGACTGGGCTGCGGGTGAGAAGCCCAATACTCTTTATTCTTGGCGAGCAGCAGCAACACTAATAAAGTCGTCTGATCGGGTCGGGCACGCTATGCCCGATCGGGTCTGGGGCATGTATGGTCGTTGATCGGGTCGGGCAACGTTGCCCCGATTGGAGACGCAACTTTTTGACCTGATCAATATATCTTCGCCCGATCGGGCCACTTCTGCTCGATCAGTGCACGGAAAAAACCCTTTAGACCTCTTCAAGCTTCCAATTTTTCACGTTTGTAGGTCTCGAGACCTCCTAAACCTCTAAGGCAAAGCTCGAGCCATCCCCACGTGCCTCGTAACATCTCGTAAAGCCGTGGTTGCTTCTAAATGGCTCTGGAATAGGGATAAAATTTAACAAACCTGCAATTCACTAAAAAACACAAAACCACAACTATATACCGGATATTTAGTATAAAATAGCTCCCAAGAGCTCCAATGACGCACAAATTAGCTTGTAAGTGCGATAAAACTCTATATAAATACGTGATATCAACGGCCATTCATGTTAGCTTAAGTTCAAGTAAAGAGGAAGAAAATTTATATTGTTTATGTTTGTTTGATGTTTTATGTGAAATTAGGAAAGGTTGATTGCTTTGCAAACTAGAAGTTACTAAAAACCAACATATCATTATTTACGAAGTAAACACATGTTATATTGTAGCTTTCGGCTTCACCGATGAGTTGTTTAAACCGAGGTAGTTATTTTGCCGTTATTTGAAAAGGTAAGATTCTTATTGAATTTATTTATAGCTATGAGAAAAGTTTTAAGAGGTATGTATCTCAATTTAGTTAATATCATTAATGTATTTAGGTTCCTCCAAAGATAGAAAGCTTAGTTTTCAAAGAAACTTTTATTGTTTACAAGAATACTTTCAAAAAGATATTTATCTCATTTTTGCTGAGATTGATTTTAAT
>CANSGD010000533.1:0-136809 GCA_947645195.1 Patellifolia procumbens | reverse complement strand
TACCAGTGGGGTGCCAAAGAAACAAAACGGGAAATTTCTACAAACTCAAGTTCAGGTACCCCCTATGAGTAGGACCCAAGTCACCATGATCAGATCGAGGGGTACCCTTGAGGTACCCTTCTCCTACACCCAGCGTGACGTCCTGCATAATGATCAGGTCATCGTTACTGAAATTGATGGCGGTATTTTCTTGAGTGTCAATACCTATGTTTCCTATGAGACTACTCAAAAAGTCTCTAATACTACATCCGGGGTGGTTGTCCTTTCATTGCCGTTGCTTAATCTCTCAGCATTTGTCCAATTTCACAATCGAAGTTCGGTGTTTCCTACATACTTGTTATGTTAATTCCTCTGGTTAAATAAAAGGTCTCCTCCTATATGGAGCCATCCACTGTGTTTTTGTTGAATATTTAGAGTATTTGGTTGATAATATTCATGAAACATTAACTTAAGATGCTTGGTTATGGTGTTACTTAAGTGATGTTTAGATATGCATGTTGTAATGTTATAAGCATTGGAAAGTAAAGCCATTGAGTATGGCTTTGAAGTGATCAAGCAACGTGCAAACGAAGCGAGCAAAGTGCAGGGGCAAGGCAGGCTCGCGGGGTTACCCACCTCGCGGCCCGCGACCTGCGGCCTGTCTCGACTCGCGACATTCGTCGCACCTCGCGACGAGCTGCTGATTCGCTTGTGCTCCGGATTTCGTATGGTCGCGACTCGCGACTGGGCAGTTTGCGGACGTCAAAATTAGACCGTTTCATGCTTAATGAGCGGTTGTGGTCGGTTTTCAAGGCTTTGACGTGCATTATAAGAGGCCCAGCCTCTGATGAATGAAGTAGTGGTTTATTATCTTTCTCTCAAAAGCTTTCTCATTCTCTCCATATACATTGATCATCAAAGCAATAAATTACAAACACATTTGTTCTCATTTTGTGATTCTCATACGAGCGTGATAATCACTGATTTCTTCTTTGTATCTCGGAGGTGAATTCCGTGCAACCAGTGCTTCGTATAGGGTCGGAATATCGCTTTTGGGAAAGTGTTCCCATACACGCCTAGAGGATCGTTTCTTTCGTTGTTGTCTTTTGTGTGATCATCTTTGTTCCCGGTTACTAGCACTAACAATCGAAAAATGATATTTTCTTTAAGATGGCTACACTTCGTGAAATGACAGCGAATTTCCACAAACTTGATAAGTTTGAAGGCGTGGTTTCCGTAGATGGCAAAAGAAGATGCACTTCCTTCTTACCTCTTTGGCAGTGGTATACGCTCTCACATCCCCGAAGCCTATTGAAGTGGATGATGAGACGATTGAGGCTACGAGGAAGAGGAAGAAGGGGAGAACGACGACTACATATGCCGTGGTCACATTCTCAATGGTATGCCCGATGATCTCTTTGATGTTTATCAATACTATGAATCCGCTAAAGTTCTTTGGGATGATTTAGAGTCTAAATATATGGCCGAAGACGCTTCTAGTAAGAAATTTCTAGTGAGCAATTTTAATAACTTTAAAATGGTTGAGTCTAGGCCAATTATGGAGCAATTCCATGAAATCCAAAGAATTTTAGGAAGCTTTAAACAACATGATATTAGTATGGATGAAACATTTGCCGTTTCTTCAATAATCGATAAATTACCTTCCTCTTGGAAAGATGTTCGAAATAGCTTGAAACATAGAAAAGATGAAATGACTATTGAACAATTGGGTGCTCATCTTCGGATTGAAGAGGGCATTCGGGTTCAAGATGGTCAAAAGGAGGTAAATCCTAGTTCTTCCACTATTAACATGGTAGAGGATGGAAAGTCTCATGATTCTAATCCTAAGAAGAGGGCACATAACTTCACCAAGGGAAACTATGGTAAGAAACCAAAGTTTGGTGGAGGAGGACAACAACGAGCTTGTTGGGAATGTGGAAAGCCCGGTCACTTCAAGAAGGATTGCACCATTTGGAAGAAAAAGATGAACAAGAATCGGCATGGTGGTGGGAAAGGCGAGTCAAGCCATACCCAACCCAAGCAAGGTACTTGTGCACAAGTTTCACTTAATTCGGTTTTGAATTATGTGTGTACGATTTCTGAAATCTTTTGTGTACAGGATGATTGTTCATGGTATATCGATTCGGGAGCTTCAAGACATGTATGCAAGGAACGATCTATCTTCAAGACCTTCAAGGAGGCGGATGAAGGAGAAGTTATTTACATGGGGGAACGATTCTACTGCTAAAGTCTTAGGAGTAGGTCAAGTTGAGCTAGTTTTTAGTTCCGGAAAGTCTCTTGTTTTAAGAGATGTTGTATTTGCTCCAGACCTTAGAAAGAATCTAGTCTCGGGAGCTATCTTGAATCGAATAGGTTTTAAAATGGTACTTGAGTCGGACAAATTTATTTTATCTAAAGGACGGTCTTTTGTTGGATTGGGTTATTTATGTAATGGTATGTTCAAATTAAGTATTTCGAATACTTTGTTAAACAATGTTTGTGTTGTTAATGATAGTTCCTCTCTATGGCATTACCGGCTTGGTCATATTAATTATAGAAAGCTTTATTCTATGTCAAAGGATGATTTGATTCCTAGTTTTGATCTAAGCATAGAGAAGTGTAGAACATGCATGCTTACAAAGATAACCAGAAATTCTTTCCCAAATAATGTGGAAAGAGATACTAATTTGCTTGATTTGGTGCATAGTGATCTATGTGATTTCCATAGCACTCCTTCTTTAGGTAATAATAAGTATATCATAACATTTATAGATGATCATTCTAGGTATTGTTATGTTTATCTTCTATTCACTGAAGATGAAGCTCTAGATAAGTTTAAGATCTATAAAAACGAAGTTGAATTGCATCTAAATGACAAAATAAAACGGCTTAGAACCGATAGGGGTGGTGAATACCATGATCCTAGTTATTTCCAATCATTAGGAATCATACATGAAAGAACCGCGGGTTATACACCACAACAAAATGGTATAGCGGAAAGAAAGAATAGAACTTTACAAGAAATGGTAAATTCTATGTTATCCTATTCGGGTTTAAGTGATGGATTTTGGGGTGAAGCGGTTTTAACCGCTTGTTATTTATTAAACCACGTTCCTATGAAAAAAGAACAAAGTTACACCCTATGAATTATGGTACAAAGAAAACCAAATCTAAGTTATCTTAGAGTTTGGGGTTGTAGGGCAATTGTAAAAGTGCCGGAACCTAAACGTAAAAAGTTAGGTGAAAGGGGAGTTGAATGCATCTTTATAGGGTATGCTATTCATAGCAAGGCCTATAGGTTCTATGTTATAGAACAAAATGACGTTTGGTCAATTCACACTATTGTGGAGTCAAGAGATGCAATCTTTGATGAAAATCGATATTCATCAATTCCTAGACCAAAGGATGTAACTCCAAGTACCATTATTCAAGAAGATGATCGGTCTTTAAATGATCATGAATTAGATGAACATACTATAGAAGAGAATGTAGCATCGACTTCATCACAACCTAGGAGAAGTAAAAGGGCAAGAAAGGAGAAATCCTTTGGCTCAGATTTTCATGTATATTTGGTTGAAGGATCTAGAAGTTCTATATTGACTAAATTTCCATATGTGTTTAATGTGGAAGGTGATCCTTTGACTTATGATGAGGCCATGAGAACTCAAGATGCTCCTTTTTGGAAGGAAGTTATTGATGATGAGATGGATTCCATCATGGGGAATAACACATGGGTTTTGGCGGATTTGCCTCCCAAGTGTAAACCTATTGGGTGTAAATGGATTTTCAAGAAGAAAATGAAAATCGATGGAACTATTGACAAGTTCAAAGCCCGGTTAGTGGCTCAAGACTTTTCCCAAAAGCCGGGTATCGATTATTTTGATACATATGCACCTGTTGCTAGAATCTCTACTATAAGGTTGTTGATTGCTCTTGCGGCTATACAAAACCTTGTGATCCATCAAATGGATGTTAAGACAGCGTTCTTAAATGGAGAGCTAGATGAGGAGGTTTACATGAAACAACCCGAAGGGTTTGTTGTAAAAGGTCAAGAAGGTAAAGTTTGCAAACTTGTTAGATCTTTGTATGGGCTAAAACAAGCACCCAAGCAATGGCATCAAAAGTTTGATGAGGTTGTGTTGTCTAACGGATTTAAGTTGAATAATTCAGACAAGTGCGTATATAGCAAATTTGATGACTTAGGTCATGGTGTTATGATTTGTCTATATGTAGATGACATGTTGATTTTTGGGACTGATTTGTCACAAGTTGAGAGGGCAAAAGCTTTCCTATCATCAATGTTCTCCATGAAAGATTTAGGAGAAGCGGATGTCATTCTAGGCATAAGAATTAAAAGAAGCAATGGAAAACTGAGTTTATCTCAAACACACTACATTGAAAAGGTACTTAAGAAGTTCAATGTTAGTGATTGCTCTTTTGTAGCAACTCCTATGGATCCAAGTGAGAAATTAATGCCAAATGATGGTAGTGCGGTATCTCAACTTGAGTATGCACGGGTCATAGGATGTTTGATGTATGCTATGACGAGTACTAGGCCGGATATCGCATTTGCGGTAGGAAAGCTTAGTAGGTATACTAGTAACCCTAGTATGAAGCATTGGCATGCTATTCGTCGTGTCTTAAGGTATTTGGGGAAAACCAAAGATTATGGTTTATCTAACAGTGGATATCCTTCAGTTTTAGAAGGTTATTCGGATGCAAGTTGGATCTCTAATAGAGAGGATCACTCTTCCACAAGTGGATTCGTTTTCCTACTTGGGGGAGGTGCTATCTCTTGGGCTTCTAAGAAGCAAACTTGCATTGCGGACTCCTCCATGACTTCGGAGTTCATTGCTTTGTCCTCGGCTAGTAAGGAGGCGGAGTGGTTAAAGAATCTCATGATTGAGATTCCTTTGTTGCCAAAACCAATATCGCCTATAGCGATACATTGTGATAACGATGCAGCTTTGGCAAGGGCATATAGTCAAGTTTATAATGGTAAGTCAAGACACATTGGTGTGCGGCATTCCTATATTCAATGACTTATCAAGGATAGTGTTATCACTGTTGACTATGTGCGGACTACGTATAATCTAGCGGATTGTTTCACTAAGGCCTTGGCTAGAGATACGGTGAAGAGGATGGCAATCGGTCTTGGATTGGAGCCCTTAGTTAATCACGAGTGAGGGAATCTTAACTTAACTCCCAATAAGACGTTGGGTCTAAAGTTCAATAAGATTAATTCCTTCATTTGATGATTGAAGAACATTTGTAAGTATCCTCGAGTATTGTTCTTATATTGACTATGATGTTGATAAGAGGTTGTATATCTTAATAGTTCTCTTGTTATGCCTTGTCATAGTGGCATGTTTGTTTAAGAGTTCTACCTATGTAAGTGTGAAGTTTAGCCGCTTCAAGTAGCTATAGGGGCATAGCTATGATACACTTATGAATGATACGGACACATGGCTTTAAGTGTCAAGTTTAATGAGTTCCAGTAGTTAATCTTGTGTGTATGGTATCTGTAAGTTTTCCACTATGTATTGAGATTGGTTCAATCGCTTGCGACACCTTTCGGATACGGATTCTTGGAATGTATATTATACTAGGTGGAAGTTCAAGTCTTAGTACACTTTCATTGATGCATGAGGTTGTTTGTTTTGATGATGTTTTTTGTGCTTAGTATCTTTTAGAATACTCTAAATGGGGGAGGATTGTTGAATATTTAGAGTATTTGGTTGATAATATTCATGAAACATTAACTTAAGATGCTTGGTTATGGTGTCGCTACTTAAGTGATGTTTAGATATGCATGTTGTAATGTTATAAGCATTGGAAAGTAAACCCATTGAGTATGGCTTTGAAGTGATCAAGCAACGTGCAAACGAAGCGAGCAAAGTGCAGGGGCAAGGCAGGCTCGCGGGGGCGACCCACCTCGCGGCCCGCGACCTGCGGCCTGTCGCGACTCGCGACATTCGTCGCACCTCGCGACGAGCTCTTGATTCGCTTGTGCTCCGGATTTCGTATGGTCGCGACTCGCGACTGGGCAGTTTTGCAGACGTCTAAATTAGACCGTTTCATGCTTAATGAGCGGTTGTGGTCGGTTTTCCAAGGCTTTGACGTGCATTATAAGAGGCCAAGCCTCTGATGAATGAAGTAGAGGTTTATTATCTTTCTCTCAAAAGCATTATCATTCTCTCCATATACATTGATCATCAAAGCAATAAATTACAAACACATTTGTTCTCATTTTGTGATTCTCATACGAGCGTAATAATCACTGATTTCGTCTTTGTATCTCGGAGGTGAATTCCGTGCAACCTGTGCTTCGTATAGGGTCGGAATATCGCTTTTGGGAAAGTGTTCCCATACACGCCTAGAGGATCGTTTCTTTCGTTGTTGTCTTTTGTGTGATCATCTTTGTTCCCGGTTACTAGCACTAACAGTTTTCATGTCTATTGTTGAATGTATCAGTTATTATTCTAATTAGACATTTATCCATGACTGTTCTTTAGCAAAATTAGTCGATGTTTCCACTATAAAGAAGCTTTTTTTCCATAAATTTCTAGAGCGACAAAAACCTAATTTATATACATCAACAAAGAGTAACAGGAATTCACCAATAAGCTCATTGCAAAGGAAAGCAAAAAACAATTTCACCGATAGGCTACGAACTTGGATCACGAGTATCACCTCAGAATATGTCAACTAATCTAGATCACATAACAAGATATTTAATTTTTGGCGTCGCTAAACAGAAACTCCAAATCAAACCTAACTAACCAAATACTAGTACGTGGTAAGTAAGGGTCAACATCCTCAGAGACTAGACTAGACTAGACACTAGGCACATAAGTGAGCATGTAAGCTAAATCGAAGAGAAAAAGTTGATTGATTTCGGACTAGATTATCACTAAAAAGTCAATAGCAAGGGGTTGCAAATCGATAGAAAAAGGTGTTAGGGATCCAATGCAATGAGGTTGAGTTATGAATTGCAACTAAAGAAGTATGTGATAGGGGATTAAATTAAGACTTTGCAACCTCAAACTCCTCCTTCAATGATGCTTGATATGAGACAACACTCTCAATTAGGGGTTAGATAGTCGATCATGGAAAATGAGGTCGAATAAGTTGAACCCTATCTCGCCTTTCGGATGTTCATCGGGTTGAGACTCCAAGAAAGGTGGGATTTCTCACTCGACCTTACTTAGGGCTTGTTTGGTTCAAATGTTGAAATGGTATGGAGTGGGATCTCATACCAGGGTGGTATGGATTGAAAACCCCATACCAGGGTTAAACTGTTTGGTTCATTCTTGAAATGGTATCTATATCCATTTCGACTGTTTGGTTCATTTTGGAATGGATTCTAACTATTTATCTTTTTCCTATAAATTAGTTTATATTGTATGGATTATCATCTTTTTTATTTTAAGTTGACCAAAAAATTTAAAAAAAAACTAATTTTTTAATTACAAATATTAATTTTAAAATGAAAAAACAAAAACAATAAACACAAACCACCAACTGCCACCCCCTTCTCTCTCGTTCCCTCACCCACCAAACCACCTTCACCCACCACGAAACCCCCTTGACCCACCACATCCCGCAAAATCACTTTCAACCAACCATGAAACCTCGTTCGCCGGCCACGACCCCTTCACTACCACAAAACCCTTTCACCTCCAACCCCTCCCCCTTCAGCCACCACACAACCTCCCTAAACCCGAAACCGTTAAAGACGACCGTCGAAACCACGAAACTGGCCAAACATGAAACACGCAACTGGAAAAACCAGGAAACTGCCATCTTCAACGATGACCAGCGATGACTAACGCAAATTGATCTTTTAAACGGTCAGAGAAGCTAACTGGCGATGACTGGCGAAGGTGACGTTTTAAATGGACGGCTGGTGTTAAGGGTTCACCCCACCTCTCTCTTTCGCTCTCTTCCCTTCTCGGATTTGAGACTTGGTTGGAATGGAATGAGAATCTTAGGGGACGTTTCTCATTCCAAGGGTTGGGGTGGAATTAGAAACCCTTTAATATAACATTCCATAATAAAAAAAAGCCCTACCAAACATTAGGGTGGGTTCAAATTCATTCCACACCATTCCAACCCCTTTAACCAAACAAGCCCTTAGAGATAGCAATTCCAACTTCATTGTCAATCTCAACAATCTACACCTAAAGGGAAATCCATTGATTTATTGAATTAAGGTTAGGCCTTTCAACTTCACCTTAGTCAACCAATCAATTGATTTGCTAATCCAACTCACTAAACACACTAAGTTAGGGCCTCATATCATGAAAGAATATCTATTGCACCTTCACCCAATCCCCTAACAAAAAGACTACTCAAAGTTGGTTCTCATGTTAACAAAACTAATTCTACAATGCAAATAAGAGATTAATAAGCCAAAGACCAAAAATTTGTCATTCATATAATCATATTTAGTGTTGCAATGGTCATATGAAGATAAATAATGAAAATAGCATAGAACATGTGAAAAGGGATCAACTAAAATTGAGAATCTAATGAGTAAATGAGGTTAAAGCAACTAACCAAGCAAAAGCAAGAGTAAATGAAAAAAAGAAGCAATAAATGAGAGTAGAGAGAAAAAGAGTTACTAAAGCTTCAAATATCTGAAATTCTGATCTTTTTCAAACATCCATTAAACACCTTGAAAAACACCCAAAGCTCAAAGCCAAAAGTCCAAGCTCTAACTAGCACTCTAGAGTTCAAAATAGGAAATCAGAATCCCTCTAATTTTAGGTCAAAAGAGTACTTATACAACCCAACTAAGGGCAAAAAGGGAAAAAGAAATAAAAATAAGTAATCCCGCAAACCCGCAGTGATCGGGCGGTCCATAGTGATGATCGTCCGATCACCACGAAGCAGGAACTTTTGGGTAAAAAAAAGGTGATTGGCCGATCACTGCGGGTTGGTCGGCTCGCTCTTCTTTTTCTCTTTTCCTTTCTTTTTGGGCTTGGGCTTTCTCTTCACTCTTTTCCATTTCTTCTCTTCTTCCATTCCTTCTTCCTTGGACTTGGACTCTCCTCTTTCTTCCTTTCTTTTTCTTTCTTCTCTTCCATTCCTTTCCTTCTTGGATTGGGCTCCTATTCTTTTATTTCTTTCCTCCTTCATTTGGGTTGGACCCCAACTCCTTCCTTTCCAATCCTCTTTGCTTGGCACTCATCCTTTTCCTACATGTTAGTACAATGTACATGGAAAAACAACGATCCAAAGCATATAGAATAAAAAATAAGGAAAAATTAAAAGAAATAGTGAAAAGCTCTAAATAGGATCGAAATAATAGAAATAGGTGTAACTAAGAAAACACCAAGAGAAAGCAATAAAATGGACCAAAAACCTATCCTATGAGTGCGATAAATCTCACTCATCACCAGTCACCACCATACAAGACACTCAACTCCATATATATGTAAGAGGATTTTTCAAAAGCACCAAGGACTGCACGTAAGCAACAACGATTTTCACCAATGACATTAATGATAATTAAATAATTTAAGATTTAAAAATATCTAGTGCCAAATTAGCATATTTGGCCATTAAGATTTAAGATGTGAATTAATTTTTAAAAATTTCATTGTCACTTAAGCAAATGCGGCAAATGAAATTGAAGATAATATATTTCTTAGAAATAAAGATTTAAGGAAAAGAATTTAATAAATTTTTGTTTTCAAATAAATACCTTAGGATAAGCCGAATATGTAAACAAAGTATAAATTGCGCTAAAAATGTCTAATATTGTTAAATTTGTAACATTTATATGTTCCAATTCTTGTAATTTAAATGAGATCTATATGTTTTATACATATAGTAGTGTAAATTGGTTTTTAAGATTTGCTCAAATACTTTTCTTTTTCATCCGTCTCATATGGATTTTAAGATCCCACGATTTTTCACCTCATATGTTCCATATTTGGTTCTAGACACCAAAATAGGAAAATGGGCAAACAAAATGGAACGAGTTGATTTAGCTATCTATTTATCTATACTTATGATAAAGCAAAAATCTAAGGCCCTGTTATTTTGACTTGCAATAAACTTAAATTAATTTCAGCTTAGATCGCTTTTTGTTCAGTTTAGTTTAGTTAATTTTAGTTAATTTCAGTTTAGTTCAGTTAATTTTAGTCATTCAGTTCAGCTCAACTCCTATTGAGTCCGGGGTTGCAATTAGATGCAGTTCGATTTAATGCAATTCTTTAGCAAAATTAGTCGATGTTTCCACTATCAAGAAGCTTTTTTTTCCATAAATTTCTAGAGCGACAAACCCTACTCTATATACATCAATAAAGAGTAACTAGAATTCACCAATAAGCTCATTGAAAAGGAAAGCAGAAAAAGTATCACCGATAGGTTACGAACTTTGATCACATGTATCACGATCACCTCAGAAGATGTAAACTAATCTAGATCACATAACTAGATATTTAACACCATGATACAAGACGCTCAAGCCAATATACTTCTATATGTAAGAGGTATTTTCGGAAGCATCGGGGCTGTCGAACGGATCGGTCAAAATAAAATATTTTCGGGCTCGGGTTGAATAAACCTTTTTCAAGATTCAACGTGTTCGATTTCGTGTCGACCCAACGGGTTAAGGGATTTGAATTTGCTATGTCTTTACTTTAGTTTTTGGGTCATATATGTAATAAATATACTAAATATACGTTGAAAATAGTAAGATATAATAAATATAGTCATTTATAGCTGAATTCTACCACAAAAATTATGTCCACATGTAACAAAATTCATTTGTGGAACCAAATACTCTAGTTAAAGCTATTTTTAACAATCACATTCCCATAATCTCATATTATTGCTATGATTTTTCAGTCGGGCGGATACAAAACGGTTTTTACGGGTTCGGATACAATTGGGTTCGGGTCAAAAAGTTGTGTACAAACCCAATATTTCCGGGTCGGTTTCGGGTTGGGTTTCGGGCCGGGTCAAATTTTGGCAGGACCAATCGAGGCTAAGCAAACACCCATTTTACACCACTGAGATTAATACAATTGAATTATTTGAGATTTAAAAAGATTTAGTGCCAAATTGGTATATTTGGCCAGGCCATTACGATTTTAGATGTGAATTAATTTTAAAATTTTCATTGTCTCTTAAGAAAATGCGGCCAATGAAATTGAAGATAATATATTTCTTAGAGATAAAGATTTAAGGAAAGAATCTAATAAAATTTGGTTTTCAGTAAACACCTTAGGATAAGCCTAATATGTAAACAAAGTATAAATTATGCTACAAATGTCTGATATTTTGAAACTTGTAACATTTATTATGTTTCAATTCTTTTAATTTAAATGAGATCTATATGTTTTATACATATAATAATGTAAATTGGTTTCTGAAATTTGGTCAAATACTTTTATTTTTCATTTTTCTCATATCAATTTGAATATTCTTAATCTTGGTAATATCCCACGACTTTGCACCTCATTTGTCCCATATTGGGGTGAAAATCTAAGGCTCTATATTTTTGGCCTACAATGAACAAGTGGTCCTGCTGAGTCGGGGATTGCAGTTCAATTTAGTACAGTTCTTTGCAGGGCCAAGGAATAGGGACTAAGAGCTACGTCTCATTCATCCTTTAAATTAGGCCACGAGTCAAGCTCTAAGAAATGGTACCATGTGTCGTGTTTATATACATGCAACAATTTAGAAAACAAATTGCAAGATATTATACTTTTATCAAAAAAATTGGAAAGTATTTTATTTTAAAGTACTACATTTGTATACTACTACTTCCGTCCTTTCGCAATACTCTCAACATTTCTTGCCTACATGTTATCCAATGCAATTCTTTTGAACATGAATATTTCTAATTATTGATAAGTAAAAATCATAAAAAGATGTTATTGTGAAATTATGCATGAAAATGAATCCAATAAGGCCCCAGTTGACTCTATTTTTTCTTATACACTTCAAGAAAATATGCATAAAATTGTTTGATGAATAATGGTTACTACGCTAATGTTTGAAGTATTGAAAAAGGTAGTATATTACAGACATTAAAAAGCAAAAAAATCAAAACCAATGATTTTATCTTCCGAACTTTATTAAAGAAAGACACATTTTACTGTATTTTTTCATTAATTTTTTCATACAATTTGGGGTGATCTTTTTCTCTATTCATAGATCATTGTTAGAAGAATATTTTAGGAAAAGATTGTGGAATGACTATACAGAAAAGATATAATGACAAGAGATATGAATGATCCTATTTTAAGATCATTGAAAATGATGCTATTACAACAATAGTCTTATATACTAATTAACTTTAAGGCCGGTGTAATAACCTATACACCCGGACCCTCTGTACTCTATTGGTAAATAAAGTATTTCTTTTATGCTACAATAATCTTTCAACGATAACCATTACTTCTCTTGGGATTGAAGTTTCAGATTGATCTAACATTAAGAAATTCTTTTCATTAACCAAACGCATCTCTGATATTCACCAAATTCATCTTATTTTGTGTATGATTTTTTTTGGCAAGAAATATGAGTGCTCTGTTTTTCTTGCTAATATATTAATTGCTCTGTTTTTGTTATTAAGAATTTTTCCTGATTCTTTAGCAATGTCACGTTTTGCTTTACGTATCATGTACAATGAGGCGGATCAACATATAGTATAAGGAAAATGGAAGAAGTATCTTGATTAAAATGCCACCCTAAAAGGAAAAATGTCCCTATTTGAATGTAGATGGATTATTATGTGACAAGCAAAAAAAAATTTACCCTATAGAGATTATTTAGAAATTTGATATTTGAGAAAGAAAATGGGGGGGAATAATTAGACGCCACTACAAAAAAAATTTTTTGCTAAGTAATAAAGATAAATTGAAAACCAAACCAAACCAAATACAACCTAAACTAGCTAGGTAGAGGCAAACCAACTATCAATAGTCAACTCCCCCTAAACACCATAGCTAGCTCAACAAAATCACTCAAGCTAATTACAAACAAGGACTCCAATAGTCAACTCCCTAAGCCAATTTCTCTCCCTTCTTGTAACTTTACAAGGTAAAATGCTATAAATTCTGTCTATACAACATCTCTATATCTTGTTTACATGACTAGCAATATTAGCAATCTTACCGTTCCAAAAAGCATCATTTCTAGCAATCCATATCTGGTAAATCAAAGCAGCCAAAACAGCATTAAGAGCATTCTTCTGGAATCTGGTCATCCTGCCACCACTGACACTACTAGAAAAAGGACATTTAACGACGGAAAAAGTCGTCGTTAAAAGTCCAACAACCTGTTGTTAAAACTTTCAACGACGAAAAAAACTTTGTCGTCAAGTGGTTGCAATAGGTCCCGTCGTTAATGGTTTTAACGACCATGCTCGTCGTTAATGAATGACGACGAGATAGGACTCGTCGTTACTTATTAACATCGACAGTGCGACTCGTCGTTAATTATTTACGATGAAGTAACATGTTGTCGTTATTATCTATTTTAAATGACCATGACAATAATAACGACCATAGTTTCTCGTCGTTAATGATATCCCAACGATCACTATTCTTTTAAATTATCTCAATAACAACGACAAGGTTTTGTCGTTTAACCTCATAATGTGTCCCGCTTCTGAAGTCGTTTTTCTCTATGGTGTTAATAAGAAAATAATTATCAACCTCGTGATTGGAAGATGATATTTAGAAAAGCAAAAATATTAAAAATTAAGTAATCTCTTGTATAAATAATGTGAATATTAATATACAACCTCTAGTCTAACAAAATTAATACTTATTAATAATTACATGAGTGCTAATACCTAAAATCTCAAAAATGTCTCCGACAAATGATGGAACAAAAATGCGTTAAACTGATTCCAAACAAATGCTATCTTGTTCGCTTGCCGATACCATTATCATATAGTACCTACAACAAACAAAAAAAAGAACATAAGAACATAAGTTAAATAATAATAATCAGACATTATATATGTTAGTCATTTTAATTAGAAGTTAAAATGCTATACTAAATTGTATAGAATTCTACTAAGGGCATTCCGGATCAAAATTTTTTGGAATTTGTATAGAATTCTGCAAAGGCCATTCCGGCTTAAAATCTTTTTTCATTCATGTATGTCCCAATTACATTTCCCGTTTACTTATTTGTATATGGCTCACCTACTTTAACAATATTATCCTTACAAAAAGTACTTGCCCCCACTCTCTCTTTTTTAATAAACAATTCCAAAAATTATCTACTACCTTACTTTTCCATTATAAAATGAAAATTTAGACCCCATATCAACCTTACTTCTTAAACTTTGTGCCCAAAGGAAATGGAAAATCCTTTGGGGGACGGAGTTAGTACAAGTTAGCTAGCCAACCTGAGAAATCAAAGGTTAATATACATGCAAAACACTCTACTATCAATTAGTACATACGTATTAAGGAGTCTTAGCAAATTAATCACTTACGCACGCCTCCGTTTCCAAAATTTCGAAAAATTTTGGCAACACTTTCCCAACTATACGACAAACGGAAAAAATTACAAATGACAATGTTCCAATAAACCTGTAATTCACATACAAATTTATCCCAACACAGATTTTAATATCTCCTGTATAGAATCACATCATAGTAAGTATATATTTATACTCTCTTCCCCCACACTTCAGAGAAAACAGACGTTTAACAATCTTTACATATTTATTTCTATGCTTCCTTGCTGGATTACATCCGAGGCTTAATACTAAATTGAACATCAAAGAATAAACAAATTCTAATTGCACATACCTGTTTGGTGCAACTCGGCCTCAAAAGGAATACGAATATTAAGTTGTCTAGCCACCAATTCTTGAAAAGTCCTTAGTGTAGCACATAATAAGTTACTCGACAGTCAAGCTTACACATTAATTAATTACCCAACGTACACATTACCCAACAACAATAGTGGAGCAAGAAATTCTAGCAGCACTGAATTACCTTTTATATTTACATTACAACTCATTTAAAAGATGGTTATTTGGTTTTATAGAAGTTCTGGCAGCCTACATTAGTTAAACTTTCAGCTCATTGTTTCCAATTCATTTTTCTTGTAGAAGTTCTCCAAGTCTAAGGTATAAATAACATTCTATTGTTTAAGTTGGCACTTGAAGCACTCTAAAGGTAATTTTAATTTTCTTAAACAAAAGCGTTGAAAACATACATATTTTGTGTTATCTCGACATTCATTAGCTCATTACCTATTTTTGCGACTTCTACGGAACACTTCGATTGCATCCGATATGATCCCTTTATTAGCTCCCTGCCAAAACAGATGAAGCAATTCAAAAACATGGTCCAAAAACGATCCAAAAACAAACCAATAAAAACACAGATAGGGTGATTTGCATCAGAAAAATAGTCCAAAATCATCTCTAACCAGAGAAAATGCAGACCCATGTATCGAATTCAAATGCAATCAATTAAATCCAGTTGAACAAGTAAGAATCCCGGTGCAATGGATTTCTAAAACCATAAAAGAGATTATTGGAAAACTTTTCCAATCACATTACAAACACTAATGCTCCCAATCATCGATCTAAAGATCATATGATTAGTTGATTACTTGTTAACATACCATAATCCCAAGTAACAATATGAGGCAATAATCCAAACCATCAGTTTTGGCAATTGCTAGAACTTCCCTTCACGTGTCCCTGTAAAACATAGAATTCAAAAGATATATGAGTACTAGGAGATAGTTGTTACTAGTTCATTTTTTGGGGTTGAACTTTGGAATTGAACATATCTCATAAAGGGCAAAGTTTGTGTTTAATATTGCTTCAACTTCTACTTTCTCCTCGTATATTATTTTGCAGTGTTAGATTCCAATTATGTAATTCTTATGTACTATTCTTGATGGGTTAGACAATAATCTTGGCAAACCTTAGTGTTGATCTGAATTAATCAGCCAATTTGATTTCTTGCTTGGCTTTAAAAAGCCTTTAGTTCCAAGAGCGTGAAATGGTTAGTATTTCCTTACAGAAGCTAGTTCTTTACACAACTTCTGAAGCTAAGCTAATTGGCTTGGCCTGCAATCGCTCCGAAGCGTCTACCATCCCCAAATTGAACAACTACCTTGGAAGCCAAAAGACTCCCGAAAGGTTCATGATACTAGTGCAGGGTTCAAGCTAAGCTAATTGCCCTGGCCTGGAATAGTTCAAGGAATTCAGTAAATAGAACACAACACAGAAGCCAAAAGAGTCCCGAAAGGTTCATGAGACTAGTGCAGCTTCTTTAGGTCATGTACGCTTCTATTTATTAGAGCAACTACACTCATGATCAATTTGATCATAAGAATAGATCATAAGGCATGAACAAAAAAAAATTGGCCTACACTCATGAGTGAAAGTAGATCACATTGTGATCAATCATGAAATAGATCATATTGTGATCAACTAGTTCATGAGAAAAGCAAAAACTGGCTCAATCACACAGTGACATGTGGCAACAGTTTTTGTTTAAAACTTCAAAATAAAATATCTGACAATCTACAAAGTAAAAAAATTTATAAAAAATATCAACGATTATATTTTCTTGAGATTTATAAATAGACACCACTAAATTTTTTATATACTTTTAATTTTTTTTAATTTTTAAATACATAAGTAATTGATTGATCATGAGTAGGGTGCCTTTGATCAAATTGATCATAAAACATGATAAAAATTTTGAGATGAGTGATAAAGTGGTAGAGAGAGGGATGGTGTGTTTTTTTGTTCATGAGTGGTGATGCTCTTATGAACTTATAATTATTGAAAATCATAAACTACAAGACCAACAGCAACAAAACAAAAACCCAATTCATAATAAACAAGAAATAAGCACAAGGAGGAAGAAGGCAGACAAAATTTGGCAAAATACATGATATAAATTACACCAATAAAAATCACAGAAAATACAGAAAATAAATCGAAAGGGGAATACAGTGAAGGTCGAAGAACAACAATTTCGACAAATTAGGGTTTGATTATGGTGTAAACTCTGTTTAAAGGATTATAATCAAATCATACAAAAGAGAAAGTGACAAGAATAGAAGAATTACCAGATTTTCTTATCAGAAGGAATGAATTACTTGATTGAGCTCCTTGATTTCAGACGAGAAGGTGAGAAGAAATTGAATGTGGCAATGGACAGTAGAGAAACAACGAGTGTGAGGGTTCCTTGTAACCCTCGATCTGTTTTAGCAAAAATCTTGCTGAATATAAACCCGCCTTGAATCTCGCATTACATTTCTCTCATTAACGACCTGTTTTTTTTATAATTATTTATTGTTTCTTTTACAAGGATTATAACGACGATATTAGTCAAAATTTCAGTATAGTTTTACGAGGATAACGACTATCAATAATTATTATCGTTATTGAATATCTTTAACGATACAAGTTTCATTTTGTCGTTAATAAGTTGTCATAATAAGTGTAAATTCTAGTAGTGTGATTATCTCATAGCTGCATAAAGGATTAGAGCCAAACACATCCATATATGTCTATACATTTAGTAACCTGATTAGTTTCCTACTAAACACACAAGAGAAGAACAAATGGTCATGAGTCTCTTCATCTCTCCCACATAGTTTACAAAGGGGATCACCTGCAATGCCAATTCTGAACAACTTCTCTGTAGTATGCAATCTTTGATTCAACACTAACCAACTGATAAATCTGCACTTAGGAATAGAGAGCCTATTCCATACCAAACTCCTCCAAGGTACTCTAACCATCATTCCTCTCATCATTTCATAATAATTTCTTATAGAAAAGTGGGGCAAGCTACTCAATTGTTGTTCTGAGTAAGCATTCTTCAAAAAGTCCTTCATTTCACAAATTCTACACCAGTACCAACTGCTCCCCTGAGGAGGAGAGTAGTCCCACCAATTTGTATCCTGAATGTACACAACATTGATCCATCTAAGCCAAAGGCTATCTTTCTTAGCAGCTGTAGCCCATACATATCTGGCCAGAGCTACCTTATTCCAAAGGCTGATATTTCTCATTCCCAAACCACCAACATTCTTAGGAGAACAGACTCTCTCCCAACTAACATTCTCAGGCCTCAAATGATGTTGTTGACCACTCCAAAGAAAAGCTCTGCATATCCTGTTAATATCATCCAAAATTCTCTTTAGAATGATTAATATTTGGGCCCAATAAATGTGAATGGTCATTAACACAGAGTTAATGAGAACTAATCTACCTTGATTAGATAGATGTCTACTACTCCAGCTTGTAATTCTTGCTGTGATTTTCTCTGTCAAACTATCACAATCTGAAGCTGAAATCCTCTTAAAACGATAGGAACCCCCAAATACTTGAAAGGTAATTTGCCTAAACAGAATCCAGACATGGGCAAAATTCTGTCAACCTCCTATTGCTTAACACCAGAAGTATAGATCCAGATTTTTATTTATTTTCTTCTAGTCCTGAAACCTCAGAGAAATGCTGAAAAACTCTCAAAAGCTGTAAAACTAAAACATAATCACCTCTGCTGCACATAATAATGTCATCTGCAAAGCACAAATGATTCAACCTGACCCCATAACACTTAGGGTGAAAATGGAACTCTTTCTTCTCTGCTACCAATTTCATAGTTCTGGAAAAGTATTCCATACACAGAAAAAATAAGAGGAGAAAGGGGATCTCCTTGTTGTCTCAACCCTTTCTTTCGTTTAAAAAACCCAACCAAATTTCCATTTATCATTAAAAAGAAACTAGGGGATGAGACACATTCCATAACTATCCTCATAAATTCAAGAGGAAACCTCAAAGCTACCAACATATCTTCAATGAAAATCCAGTCTACATAATCATATGCTTTTTCCAAGTCCATCTTAACGATGCAACTAGGCTGAGCAGATTTCCTTCCATAATTTCTAACCATATCTTGACAAATGAGGATATTATGGGCAATAAATCTACCATGAATAAATGCCCCCTGATTTGGTGCAACAATATCAAGCAGGACCTTTTTAAGTGTATTACACATTATCTTAGTAATACATTTGTAAATGACATTACAACATGCAATTGGCCTAAAATCGGTCCCACTACCTGTACATTTAACTTTAGGAATCGAAGACAAAATTGTATGATTAAGTTGTTTTAGCAGCTTCTTTGTATGAAAAAAGTCTAACACAACATTAATCACATCATTCCCAACAATATCCCAAGCATCTTTAAAGAAGAAAGAACCAAACCCATCAGGTCTAGGGGATTTCTCACCTGGAATAGAGAAAATGGCATCTCTGATTTCAGTTTGAGAAACAGTTTGCAGAAGAATGCCACACTGAGTCTCATTCAGAGTAGGACCTGCATCAATCACACTTCTTTGCACCCCACTTCTTGTAACTCTAGCAGTGCCTAGTATATTGATATAATACTAGGTGAAGGCTTCATTAACACCCTCAGGAGAATCCACCCAATCACCATGACTATCATTAATCCCATATATTGTATTCTGCAATCTCCTACTTCTGATAGCTTGATGAAAGAGTTTTGAGTTCTCATCTCCATCTTTCACCCAAGCCAATCCAGCTCTTTGTTGTAAGAAAGACATGTACCTTCTATTGATCTCCATATACTCCTTAGCAGCTAACAATTCAGCTTCAATAATCTCATTATCAAAAGGATTTAAATGCATTCTCTCATGTGCTTCTCTCAGTTTAGTCAAATCTCTAATTTCCCAAGCTTGTATATGATTGAAACCCTCCTTATTCAAGAGTTAGAGACAGTTTTTCACAAATTTAAGCTTCTGAACCAGCTTATACATCTCGCACCCATAAATCTGAGTGCTCCAAGCATCAACAACAGTACTATGGAAATTATCAGCCATGCTCCACATGTGAAAATATTTGAAAGGAGACTTACCCTTCCTAGTCTCATTCTGAGCTTTAATCGAAATAGAAGAGTGATCAAATAGACCCTCATCTATAAATACAGCTTCAGCAGAAGGAAACTTGTCAAGCCAAGCTTCATTGCCCAACACCTTGTCCAACTTTGAGAAAACTCTATCATTTCCATGCTGCTTATTATTCCAAGTAAAATAACAGCCTGCAGCCTTGATATCTTCAACTTTACCTGCCATAACACACTATCTAAAAGGAACAAATCTTTGATTCTCTAACAGGAATTCCAATCCTTTCATCCCTACTGAGAACACAATTAAAATCACCTGCAATAATCCAAGGATCATCAGCTATAGCTAACCTTTTCAAATCATGCCATAAAGCCTCCCTCTCACTAGCTCCATTAAAACCATAGACAAAAGTGCAGTAAAAAGCACAAGTTCTACTCTAAGGCTCACTTTACAATGGATCAGCTGTTCACTAACCAATTGCACTTCAACTTGGAAACTCAATGGATTCCAAGCCACAATAATTCTCCCACCTGGATAATAAGAAGAATTAGAGGTAAAACACCATTCTGAAAACAACTTCTGATAAATACTACCCATATTTTTTGCTTTTACTTTTGTCTCAATGAGACTAACCAATCCAAGGGATCTATTATTAAGCATTTACTTCACTTCTAATTGCTTCTTCAAGCAATTGATCCCTCGAACATTCCATAATAAAATACTATCCATTCAAATAAGGAGGATGCACCCTCCTGTCTCCATCCTCAGCACCATATTTACTTGGAACAAAACCAAATACAACCTTATCAGGCAGATCATCCAACATAGAAAAAGGATTGCTAGTTGAAGAACGAATAGCACTCTTGGAAACAGCCCTAGCCTTGTGTGTAATAGCTTGGAACTCCTCCTTGTTGCTAACCAGCTCCATCCGATCACCAATCTCATTCAGTTCCTGCACATCAGCTTTAACCCTCCATTCTTTCCTCACAACCCTCTTACATTCCTCCTTCACTTGCCCTATCTTCCTACAATTATCACACACAGAAGGTTTCCATTCATTAAACAATCCAATAACCACCCCAATTCTCCTCTCATTAATAAAGCTCAGTTGATCAGGGAATTGTTGCCCTATCTTCACCTCTACCAAGGCCCTAGCATACTGAAGTTTCTCTCTCTTAATTAGCAGTAGCAGTGTCAACCTTTAGAAATCTACCAATAGGAGCAATCAATTTTGACAAACATTTATCATTCAAGTACTTAAAATCAAGCCTAAGTTGAATCCAAGTTGGAATCACATTAAAATGGTCCCTAGTAACATCCATATCAGATTTCCAAGCTATAACAATCATTGGTTTGTTATCAAAAAATTGAGTAGATTTAGACAATACCAAGTCCCTCTTCTCCATTGATAGGAACCTAACAATATACACACCATCTTTCAAGAGAGCTACCTTATCCACCCTATAAATTCTCCAGATACGTCTAACAAAACCCTCCATAACATACGCAAGGGGGTTAGCACCAACAATATAAAAAATCATAGTAGAACTCCAGAAATCTATTTCCGATTGAACATCATCTAACTCAATCTTAACAATATCAATGGGACTATCAATATCATTTCTAGCAGATTGAACTGAACTTACCTCATCATATCCGACATTCTTAGGATAGGAATCGGGTCAATTTCACGCACTGATCGCTCCACCAAACCACCATTCTTCATTTGATTGATCTTAGCAGCAGATGAGTGTATTGAAGAGAGCCATTCAGAAAAGAATCTGTGAGTATTCATTGAATTCTGAACATCTCTAATTTTATCCTCAATCGTCGTCCTAATAGGTCCCTTTTGTTTTTGTTGTTGCTGGCTAGTATTCGATGTCTTCTGCCCTTTCGAGCTTCTCGCCATTGCAGAGAGAGCTTGAGAGGGAGAAATTCATAGCCTTGTTCTCAAGGACTCATTTAAGTAAGAGGTTGAACAAGAGCTCGAAAGAATAAGAATTGAGGTTCTACAAAATATTATTGGAAAAGTAGTATTTTAGGTTTAAGAAATTATTTGAAAAAAGAAATATGAGAATATATTTAAAAATAAATTTTATGAAAATATTTTTTTCAAAAAAATTACAAAATAAACATTCGAAAAAACTTTGTAAAAAATTGAATATTTCATATGCTCCGTAATTCTTGCAACTGTTTCAATTTCATGCTTTTTAATACACTGTTTTGATCATTAATATCTATGATTATGTATTACTCCCTCCGTTTTGATTTTGTATAGATGTTTTGAATTTTTTTACCATTCACATTCTAGTTATACGCGAGGAAAAATATAGTCATGTGCAATCATGTTTGATTCATCTTAATGTGTATTTTTATAATATAAGCTTTTAGATTTTTATTCGTGTGCATTGAAAGTTATTCATAATAAAAAATATGCGTGCATTGGCAAGTGTAAAAATACAAATATCTTTATTGAATAAAATTAGAGGGAGTAGTAAAACTAATGGAAAAGTGATTTTCGAAACTACACATTGTGATGAATCTAACATAATTTATATGACTATATTTTCCCGATTGAATGTCTTGAAATCATGGTCAAGTTTATAGATTTGACCACAAAAGTAAAAGTGCCGCAAGAATCCCAAAGTTTAAACTAGAGGTAGTATTTATATAAAAAATATTTTTAAAGAAAAATTTTAACAAAAAAATTATGAGATAGAATATGGGTAAATATCACGATGCTAATAAAACTTCATATACAAAAAAAGAGAAGTTCTTTAAGCAAAATTATAAAATTCAGAATACAAGAAAATATATGAAAAAGGAGATACTAATATAATATATTGTAGAAGAAGTTATTTTTTAGCAGAATTTCAAAAAATTAATATGGTAAATAAATTTTCATATAACGTAAAGATTTTTCCATACTTATCGGTCACCTAAATCAACAAATATTGTCGTTAAGTTTAAGATTTTTCCCTTTTTTGTTTTATTCATTTCAATGTTGTTTTGTTGACACATTTTAGTTAATTTCATTAGGGGGTGTATGTGCAATTGGCTCGTGAGTGTTGGCTGGTGGCTTTTTGTGGTGGCCGATTTGGTTGGCTGTTTAGTAGCTTTTGTAAAAGTGGTTCTTATTATATGTGGCTAATTTAGTGCAAAAAGGAAGCAAAAGTCAAAAGCTAGTAAAAACGTTTTTGGCTGAAAAGCTGGCTTTTCAACCACTGTAAAAATCCCTTTACCAAACATTTTTTTATGTGTTTGACCACATACAAAGGCCAAAAGCCAATGAAAAATACACCCCAAAGCCATTTTCCTGACACCGCCTTAGCCTTTTTTTATACTTGAAATGATTTCTTAAGCATTTTTATAATATTAAGCTTTGATTTATTAATAATCTTTTCAGCAATTAAGAGTCTATCTAAATTTAATTGGTTACCTCTTTTCAACACTATATAGGTTTTTTTTGTACCAACCAAAAGGGGTTATTTAGGTAACTAATTTTATATTCATTAACGTTTATTATAAACTCTAATTTTGTAGACAGGGAATATTAAGAGTGTTGATCTACTCGCAAGTTAACTTTTGGAAAGCTTCATGAGGTAATAATCGATTTCCATCAAAAATTAGACCCCATAGGATAAATGATAATTATGTGACTATCTGAATCTGAATATGGCTATGAATAGTAAATCAGTATGGGCTATGAAATGAATCGTATAAGGGTTGATATGACAATAATTAATGTTAAAGTTGTAATTATTATTCTCATGCAGAGTATTAATGGTATTAACCATATTCTTATTAAATTTTATCGCTAATATTGTTAACGTTCTTATTATGATTAATGTCACTCTCAACACTAAAATCATCGTTTACGTTGTTATTATTGTTAACGCTATTGTTATTAAACGTTATTATTATCACTATTATGTTTTTATCATTATTATCATTATTGTCATTATTATTATTGTTACTGTTATTATCCATGAAGCTTTATAAATGAAACTGGCTTGTAGATCCGTGCAAAATGCACAGAAAAAATTGATATAATTAGTGTTCATATTTTCATATTTTCAAATTTTATTAGATAATAGTGGTTGTTGAATTCAACAAACAATAAGATAATAAAATATACTTCCTCCATTTTTTAATAGGGACATTTTGCCATTTACTTTTGTTTAGTTGGGATACTTATACCTTTTCATATAAAATGGTAGGTTGGCCCACATAATTATTACACTTCTCTTCTATTTTTTCTCTCCTTCTTTCTACCTTTTTTACTTTTCCCAAACGTCCCTATAAAAAAGGAGGGAGTATATTTTTTGATATTTTTCCTATAATCATGGTGTATAAAGAAAAATATGCTAGTCGTTGTCCATCACTAATGATAAATACAATTTTCAAATCTATCCCCACTCCATTATCCATCTTACCCACCAAATAGAGTTAGAAAACAAATTGGATAGCACTGAGTTTGTGTCGGGGACGCTAATAACGGCTAGTAGTGAGTTTGTGTCGGGGACGCTAATAACGGGTTGAACCTTCTCATCACTTACGAATTCAGTTTATTAAACTGGTCAACAACCCTCTAAACCCATTTATTGACACGCCAACAACCCCTAACCTTATAAGGACTTGTTTATTAAATGGGCCATAATGTATTTATTGACCATTTTTGTTAGCTCGCTTATCCATAAATGCTAACAAACGAATCATAATAAATACATGAAATCTTTCTTTTCAGTAAACTGTTTATGGCATTACACTGAAAATTCTTTCTACATAATCTCGAAAATGCTAATGGGAGTATCAAATTAACATGTAAAATAATTATTTTAAGCAATTTTAATAATTTACGACATGAGAATGACATGTGGCTGCTTCTTTTTGCTCGTACGTGACCTTTTTTTAGAGGCTAATCGACATGTGGAACTTGTATTTTGTTAGTATAGATAGATGTATGACATGGGAGTATACATAATCTCGAAAATGCTAATGGGAGTATCACTCTTATAGGCTGCTTGCTACATACTCCCTCTGTTATATGCGGATATTATAATATTTTTTGATACTAATAATAAATTATATATTATAGACTTAAAAATAAGAGAGTAGATAGTAACTAAAATCTTTGATGACATATGAGTAGTAACTTATTTTTAGACATATTATAGTAAACAAATTCTTTGAATTGGTATAATAAACTTAGTTAAATAAAGGTTGGTCATCTGCAGAAAAAAGTTTAAAATGTAATGTGGGAAACTATAAAAGAGTAATTTGGTATCCAAGGCTTATAAAGTAAATGAACAGATTAAAGACGTATGAGTTGTAAATAACTTAGTCTATGTACGGATATAAATGAGATTATCGCTATTCTATAAGGGTAGAGGTGAGAGATACCAAAACGAAAAAAATAAAAAAAAATCAAAATTACACACATTCTTTAAAATTATAACCATCTGTCCCCTTTGTTTCAGATGAAACCATTTCTAAAATTGTTTGGAAAGTTAAAAAATTATTGTTAATCTATGAAGTAGAGGAAAAATGTCACATTGTAGATTCACATGCATCAGGTGCATATACTCATTAAAAAATTATTGTTAATCTAAGTCTAGTATATTACTCCTTTCGGTTTTATTCAATAGGGACGTTTTGACAATTGTTACTATTCACACTTTACCAAATGAACATTTTGCGTTATTCATAAGTAAGGAAAAATATAATTATACGGGATCTTGTTTGATTCATCTAAATATGTAATTAATCAACTTTTATAATTTTAATCATGTTCATTTAGAGATATTCGTAGTTAAAAATATGCATCGTGAGAAGTACAAATTCTTAGTGTTTTATATAGCTTAATGTGATTTTATAACATATTATTAGTGTATTTAGACTAATAGTTGGGTAAATTTGAAATTTTTTTGGTACTCCCAGGAGCACGGAGCAATGTGCTTCGGGATGACGTCATCCCGGTACCCCAGCCTGCCACCGCTTTACCCTAGCTCCGGTGACGCTTAGCCTCCCGCCATCAACCTCTCTCTCTCATTCTTTCCTCCTTCCACAAAACTTCCTACAATCTTCATCGACACCTAACCGACGAAAGTTACGGCGCTCCACCACGCTCTCTCCTTCTTCTCTTCCTTCCCTAAAACTTCAAGCGACCTCCATTAACGCCGACAACGTCGAAGGACCAGATGTTCTTCGAACTTTTTTATGATGTTCTTTCAGAAATGGCTTTAATGCTCTTCCAGGTCATTCATTTTGTTCTTTTAAAATACTTGTTATTTTCTTTTGGTTATTCTTCTATGTTCTTTTGGTTATTCTTGTATGTTCTTTCCAATTGACACCTATTTTTTACTTTTTAATATTCTTTTAAATAATGTTTAATGTTCTTTTGATGTAAAAAAGTATTTTGTTCTTTGAATTTTCGTATTTTGTTCTTTATGTTTCAAGGAAATGTTATTTTAAAATTAATAATTTTAAAATTATTTCTGGAAGTATATGTTTTTTGAAATATTGTATTTTGTTCTTTAAAATTTTGTATTTTGTTCTTTTTGTTTTAAGTAAATGTTCATTTAATGTTATGTTCTCCCAATGTTTACTTTATGTTCTTTTTGACGACCTTTTAATGTTATGTTATTCTAGTGTTCATTATATGTTCTTACTGACAACTTATTTTCAAATTCGGCAGCACCATGCTCCGTGCTCCGGGGTGCACCGAAAACGGACTAGGGTAACTTGGACCACTCCCTTACTCATCAGTCATCCCCCATATTTTCATACTCCCTAGAAGATGCCATCAGCCCTCTCTTTTCATCTCCCTCACTCACCTCGTTACTCCATAACTCTCAACCGAAGTTTTGTCTTCGAACACATTAATTAGTCTTTGTCCCTTCGTCAATTTTGGCCTCAACTCCATCAAGTGATGATCCGATACGGCATGCATGTCAACATCGATGCTGCTTTAGTAGGTGGAGGGTTTGTTGGTTTAGTTTCTCGCTCCTATGGCTATTGGTTGTTCTGATTGTTTGTCGTTGCTAGATCTAGCGATTTTTCTTCTTCATTTTCATCTTTTCAAGTACCAGATCTACAAAGTAAGTTGAAATTTTCCTTCAATTTCCTGACAATTTGTTGTATACATTACGGAAGAAAAAACATCAATAACAATCAATTTTCATACTTAAAATTTATTAATAATTATCTTTAGTTAGGTAATTGCACAGTAATTAGTGTAGATTTTAATGTTAAATTTTTTTAAGTAAGGTTATAAATTTTAGATCAAGTACTCCCTCCGTCACATATTACTTGATACACTTCTAAAAATCGCATAGTACTATACTAAAATTTTTTATTATTATTATGGGATGGGTCCACATTTGTCCTATTGCATTCTTTCTCTTTAGCTTTTTATTTTACTTTTGCAATACACTAATGACCCACATTTGTCCCACATTGTACTTTATGGATCTAAATAATACCAACAACTAACTACTCACAATAAAATAAATAAGTCAAATAACACTCCTAAAACTTTGTGCCAGTCAAACCTTCTCAAGTAATATGGGACGGAGGGAGTATTGATTATGTGGATTGTGTAAGTTTAGGAGACCTCAAAGCTCAAAATTTTTATCACTGATGGCATTGTTATAATTATTAATAAAACATATCACTTAGCTAATCGATTTATAGTCCTGTTGCTTATGGATTTTGTCTTTTCGCTTCCAACCGTGTTTTGCTTCCGTTGTGCTGCTACTGCAGTTGGTTTTTTTTTAGTATTGCTTTTCTCTGTGCCACCCTGGCATATCATTCTATAATCCTTTGTGATGGTGGCGTTGAGGTGAAGAATAGCGAAATGAATGGAACAATATTCAGATGGCCTAATTATGTTTACATAGTAGTAGTGAATTATTCTTTGATAGCCAAAATATTTCACGTCTATTCTAACTATGGCATATTAGGGTGTGTTGATTTGCTCCCCTTAAATTAGTGTGGTTTTGCTTGATCAAAGGAACCAAACATACCTCATTTGCCGTTTTTGACCAAAAATACAATTTGAAATTATAATGATGATTGCTTTCCATAAAATAAGGCCGATTTTGACGAAATTTAGGGATTGTATTCCCTGTGATTGTGGAGAGAAGATTACAAAATAGTGTGGTGCTGACATGTTTACAAATCAACCATATAATGACATGTGTCGTGCCACATATGCCAATTGTTGGTGGTGCCGACACGTAGAGTGATGATTTTGTTTTATATAATTATATAGATTTTGAAATTGAGCCAATTATACGAAGTTGTGACAAGTAATTGAATCATTCAAAAACGAACTATTGAATTTCTTCAAGTGATGGTTGTGAATAAATATGGGATCTCTTGATAAGCCCTGTACATGGATGTTATATTTAATATACTCACCCTTGGTGAAATAAAATGATATACATGTGTACAAGTACTAAGTGATGAATTTCATTAAGCTTATTAATTACTTAAAGTGAACTATTGAAGGGAAATGATGAATAGGTTATCCTATATGGGAGGTTTAGCAGCCTCCTACATATTTATTTAATTGATTATGTTGGATTATGGTGACTTGTCTTCCTTCTATCTTGATGTGATACTCAATCTAAGTATCAGGGGTGTGAAACTAGGGACTCTGTTAATATGGTCATGAATGATTTATGATATAAGTAGGTGTGGTTACAACGAATTGAACCCAGCAACCTAAATTGTTGAAGTAAGTGGTTTATGTGATTGACCTTGGCTTATTGGGGTTCTTTTTCCTCTCCTTAATTGAATTGGATTTTATTGAAATGTGTACCTATAAATTGTTAATGATAGTTATTTATATAATGATCATAAAAGTTACTTGTCCTAAAAAGAGGAAACAAGTTACAACAAGCCCCATGGTAGAAATAAATGTAAAGAAATTGTAATGTCAAAGCGTGAAGAAAGCATCATGTACATTCTTCAACTATCGTGTTATAGGAAAAAATGTTTAGTTTGAATACAAACGTTTGTCCACTAGGAGTGCATAAATGGGGTGACATCGAGGAAAGAGAGTTAGTTCACATGTGGAAAGAGAGTTAGTTAGAAGTCACGATATAAACCAAAACTTTCATACATGCTTATATTTTTTAATTTATATTGCTAGCTAAGTTATATATAGGAAAAAATTGCCAAAAAAAAAACCTTACAAAAGTTTGATTTGGCGAAAAAAAAACTCTTCTTTTTTTTTGAGATAAAAAACCACAACACCCATTTTTTTTGTAAAAACAAACCCCTTGCCATATTCCGGTGTTGACCATACCCATTTCGGCATTGAGCCATCTATTTTTCTATGTGCACTCAACAAGCCTGATTTTCCTCTTTTTTTAACCTTATTTTTCCAATCTTTTCTAAAATTCGCTCTTCCCTTTTTACCTCATCTATTTCTAAATTCTTCTATCCGCACATCTCTTCTTTTTAATCTCTGCAATTTCTGAGTCAATTAAGCTAAAAAGACTCTCTTCTTTTTAATCTCTTCAACTTCTTCCTTCCTTCAAAGACTCTCTTCTCAAGCTCTTGAAAGATTCCATTTTCCCCACTCCCCTTTTTCTCTTGCTACTCTTCGTTTTAGCTCAATTGACTCAGAAATTAAAGAGAAGAGTTTAGAGAATAGAAGAATTCATAAATTGAAGAGATAAAAAGGGGAGAGTTAAGAGAATGTTGGGGAAGACTGGAAAATTAGGGTTAGGAAGAGAGGGAGAATCAGGCTTGTTGAATTCAGATAGGCAAAATAGATGGTCAATACCGGAATTGGGATGGTCACACCGAAAAATGATAAGGCTTTTTTTTTTTACAAATGAAAGGGTGTTGTGGTTTGTAATTTCAAAAAAAAGAAGATTTTTCTCGCAAAATTGTTTTTTTTTTTGGCAAATTTTCCTTATTTTAGTGTAGGATGTATTTACAAATAAAAGTATAGAATCATATAGCTTTGGTGTTCTTAAGCATATGAAAGAGGTATGGAGAAAGATTAGACTTATTACTGTAAAACATGACACAACTAGTAATCACCTTGCGAGCTGCAATGAAAATTGAGCCTCCTAGCGGGCTTGGGATAAAGATTGCAAGCGATTGAGAGTTTTACTCCAACAACAAATCTCAGGTAATACAACTTTCTCTATTCCTATGACTCCTTCCAACAAATTCAACTTTTTATGGCATTTTGGTAAATTGTTTTCACGTTTAAGAAACTCATATCATTAATCTTTGTTAGTCATTCAATATAGATGGTGGAATTTGATACAAGCTTTAGTCGAAAACTCTCTCCTTTTCTCCATCAAAACCACGTTCACTTTCTCGTCCCCCTCATAGCAATTCACTAGCATCTGCAATTTGTCTTCCTTTTCCTTTCCCCCTAATTTGGTGAAAATTCAGTTTTCCCTAAAAGTTACTACTTGAAATCAAAGCATATTCTTTGTTGCAATGAGCATGGTAACAAACAAAAATATTCAACCTAGCAATACCCCGCCACTATGCTGCAGTTTTGAAAGGCCGATTGTTGAACCCTACCCTCTTGCACACTGCCACTACTCCGTCCAAATAACTTCTACGGGTCTTGTCCTCTTTTTCCAACTTCTTCTCTAGTCTACTACCTTCCCTTACTAACATGACCAAGGAAGACGTCATTGCTCCTCTGTCACCTCCCTTTTCCTCCTTCCTTCAGTATTGCATTATTTCATATGGTTCGTAAATCATCCATGACTACTTACTTCTTTTTTAGCACGCAGGAGTCAATTGATGATATGATGTCTAATCTATAGTACAATGGCTATCAATGGGAAGGTTTCTTGTTCTTTAAATGTGGTACACTATATTGACACTCTAGGTTCATGAAATGGTGTTATATGATATGGTGAAGTAGCATGCAACCTCATATCTCTTTTGCACGAAAACTTGTGGAGTTCCAAAAATTGTCTCTGTTGTTGCTATAGTGCCATCTTGGGTTTTGTTGGATTTCATAATTGATTTGTCTGGCATTTTTCATTGAAAATATTATATCTAGAAAGTTTAAACTTGAATCCTACGTCGCATCTGGCGTAGGATAATCATTATGTTTTAGGATCATAATACGATGAATCAACATCAAGGTTCAGGAAATATTTGGTTGTATCTTCCCGTATACGCAACTTTCTACATTACAAGAAGAAGGAGTTAAGAACATATTCTCAACCATGATTGAAGAAAGCACGTGTAAATTATGCATTATATGACTGGGCCTTCCTATTTATCCTCTTACGTAGATGCTATTATTTTAAGTTTTGTATTACCAATTAATAATGATAATCTCCATCCATTGTTTAGTTATATATATGCATGTTAGATTTTTTATTGCAAAGAACTATTAAAACATAGTCAACTATACAAATGAGCTACTTTAACATACACATTATTAAATGAGTCCTAATATTGTTTTTTCAATCTTTGGATTCGAATGGAGGTAAAAATGAAAGAAACCGAGTTTTTAAATTTTTTAAAATTCAAAAATCACAACACCCATTTTTTTAAAAAAACAAACCTCTTGCCATTTTTCGGCGTTGCCCATTCTAATTCTGGTATTGACCCATCTATCTTACCTATAGGAAAAATAGATGGTTCAAGGCCGGAATTTCGGATGACAATGAACATGGTGCTTATGTTGTGGCAAGATGTTTGTTATTACAAAAAAATGGGTGTTGTGGTTTTTCTTTCAAAAAAAATTAAATGTTTTTTTTCGTAAAATTGAACTTTTATAAGGTTTTTTTTGGCAAATTCTCCAATTAATATATATACATCCTGCTTATGTTGTAGGATGACATTAAGACGACTATTGAAAACGATCCATGTCTTTCCCATTTTGAGGTGCATTTCTCTTAACAATTTTGTTTCAAAATAAATTTCCATTACATGTTTAGGTAGGTTGGAAATTATTTAATTCAAAATGTAATAGCCTGACTTTTAAGCACCTTTAGTTAAATGATGATTATATATTATTAACTTCATTATGTGATTATAATTTTTGTGAAAGATTTCAAGAAATATGCACTTAGTATTAAGTTAAGTATTTATAATTCCTCTTATTAGTTTTGTTATTACGCGCATTTATTTGCTAAAATAAGTTTTTTGCCAAGATGTATGAGAAATTTCCAACCAAAGTTTTACTTAAAAGGGGTTTAAGTTTTAAATTGTATAAAAGAACCCATATGATACTTTAAAAGCCTCTAGATCTTTCTTTCTCTTTACTATTACAAAAAAAGAAATCGATAATCAAAACCCCCAAACACTCCTTTTTCATCTCTCTCGTAACCCTCTCGCTCTCTATATCACTCTAAACCTCCTTTCCGCTTCTCTTTGTTCTTGACCTCCATGAAAGTCCCATAGAAGCTTGAGCAACTAATCCACGGAAGAAACCCAAAAACACCATGTGAATTTTATCCAATTTAGCCTCAAACTCTGTCCTCCCAATTTCTCCAACATTCTGTTGGTTTTTGCCACTAATTAGTTCATGGAAGTTATAGATCTTGAAAAGTTATTGAATTTAGGCACTAGAATTACTCCATTTGGAGTTGTGTGCTAAGCATTATGCCTTCTTGAGATTTCAAATAAGATTTCTAAAGCCATCACAACATAGAGACAAAAATTTGAAATAACTAACAGTGAAAGGTAATTTACCGAAATTCATGCTTCTCAACTTCAACAAAAATGGATACTTTAGTGCTTTGAAGATTTCTACTTCCTCAACATTGCCAACTTGCAATTTAGCAAATAAAGTATGGCTTGTGAAAAAGAAAAAATTTTAAACTTATTCAAGCATAATTGACAATACAAAAATGGTTCAGTGCTTTACTATATATGTTTTTATTTCCTTCTTTTTTGGAAACAATATAAGTACAGCCAAATTGCATTTCAAAAGTGGATAGTATGACCCACCCACCAACATTATTGGTTCCTGTCTTCCTGAATGTGTCTTTTCATCAGTCCCAAGTCAATATGTTGAGGTTTTATTACTAACTTGAGTGATGCAAGGTAGACTAATACTATGTAGGAGGAAAAAGGTGAAGATTTATAAGGTGATCTGTTGTAGAGAATACATGAAGAGATTTTAAGCAGCTATTCCACTAAGGGAATTGAAAGAGGAATAAACTAAGGGGAAACAACTGATATATATGTGTTGTATAAGAAGTTGCAAAATGATTTTCATATGAGTTCTAATTCTACTGTTGTTTCTACAGTTAATACTTCAATTACAGCCTCTCCTGACACTGAACCTCTCTTTCTAGGTGTTTGATGAGTTTGCATTTTATGCCTGTTATAAAGTCATTGCGTTTGTCGTCTAGTTTGTTGATGCATGGGTGAGTCTAGTTTCATCCTTCTTTGCAGTTGTTGGTCAATTTTACACAAGTTTGCTTTTGATCATCTGAAAGTTGCCCTTTTTTCACATCTGAGTCGGTCCATTTTTGTCTATGGAAACGAAAAGCTGATTTTGGGAACGAAATTCATCCTATTTATTCAATTAAAGCAGATTATTGAAGAACAAAAGTGAAAATAGAAGATTTTACGAACGAAATTCAACCTAATTATTCAATTAAAGCAGATTGAAAATTGAAATTGAAGATTTTGGTAAAGTAAAACAAAACGCTTACCAGTCAAGATTTCTTCTCCTCAATTCGTAAACCAAGAGTAATCATGAAGCCATTGTCAGAGGAATTACTAGTATGGTTGCAAATTTCATAGTCTTCGACCTGTTGAGGGGGAGTGGCCGAGTGGGGAAAGGATGAACTGCTCGTTTAGTTGAGTGGGAATAGGGTTTCTTCTATTTTTAAAGGTTATTTTTATGTTTTAATAATTTATTTTTCTTTTAGTGCCCACGAATGCAATTAGTAGATAATACATCAAGTATCACAATGAGCAGGGTGCTTCTAGTCCAAAACGCAATAAAGTTATAGCAAAACGCGGCTTTTTAAGTTGGGTTGGCTGCTTTGTGTACATTGAATGTCCTTCAGTGTACAAAACAAAACTCAAAAAATAATTGATTTGACAAGTTACTGTTCACCATTAAATGCAAAGGGGGTGAGTTTACTGCCATTTCTCTTTCCACTTCCCCATACTCCAACTCCATTATTACTCTTTCTCTCTCAAATTTCTTTTTCCGAAAACTTCAAACCTCCATAACCATTTTTCTTCCCTGGCCAAATTTACGGTTTTCCCACAATAAAAAATTGTCAAAGTTTGGGAGATTATTCATTGAAGACCAGAAATTCGCATTCTTACATCAATTTGTTACAATTATGGACGTTAGAGATGAATCAAAGTCGCATGGAAAGAAGAAACCAAGGCAGCCAAAAAAGCTATCTTGCCCAAAGCCTCTCAAAATGCTTCACCCAGATCAACTTCTAACACCCATAAAGTAAGTCTTCTCCTCATTTTCATGTTCAAACAATCCTCCCATTTTACATATGTTTAGTAAATTGTTGTCTCTTTTTTCGTTCAAAGATTTGAAGAAGAAATCCCACTGGACGTCCTTTTCAAAATAAAAATGCAATAACTCCAAAAATGCTCTTCATCCCAACAGAGGTGTTTTAATAAAATTGTAATTGTTCATTTTTAAACGAGTGATGTATTCTGAAGACCCGCTGTTGTACAATAACTTGTTTCTAGAATTGTTATTTTGTACTTTTATGAACATGTAAACAATTAGATTTAATTGTTATTGTTTAGTATGTTGTACATTGGTGGTTGTTGGGTGTTGTTGTACAATAATTGAAATGGTTGTACACATGATTTGGTGTTGTTGGAACAAATGAATTCATACATTTGATGGATATGCTTTAGGAAGTTGTACATTAATAGAATTCGAATGTACATTGGTGGTTGTTGGGTGTTATGGATATGCTTTAGGAAGTTGTACATTAATATAATTAGAGTAAATTTGATGGTTGTTGGTTATTTATATGGATTCATACATTGTTTATTTGTACACTGCTGTTAGCGTCGTTGTTCATTAACGGAATAAGAATGTACATTTGATGGTTGTTGGTTGTTTCTATGAATTCGTACATTAATTGGATGGATGTGCTTGAGAAAGTTGTACATTATTGATTACCTGATTGTTCATTAATAAAGTCAATATGTACAACGACAGTCCCACAACTGAGTGAAGCAATTCCTAACATTGAGGCCAAGTGAGTACTTTTACCGTGATTTATTTATTTGTACATTGTTGATTTCATGATTGTTCACTAATAGAGACAATATGTACAATGACAGTCCCACTGCTCAAAGTGAAGCAATTCCTAAAACTATGCCACGTAAGTACTTTCTTTGTGAATTCTTCATTTGTACACTCCTGTTTGCGTGGTTGTTCATTAATAAAATCAACACGTACAATTAAAGTCCCATGACTCAATGTGAAGCAGCTCCCACGGCTGATGTCGGGTGAGTACTTTGTGACTTGTTTCTTTGTACGTTGGTGTGTTAATGGTTGTTCACTGATGAAAGTATATATGTACAATTACAGTCTCATACCTCAAAGTGAAGCAGGTCCTGCAATTGAATCTGAAGCGGGTCCTACAACTGTTGACAAGTGTGTATATTTTTTTTGATATCCTCGTTTGTACATTGGTATTTGCATAGTTTTTCATTATTAAATTTATTATGTACAATGACAGGCCCCTTTATAATGTGAGAGAAACTGGTCCTACAACTGAATCAAGTCCTACAGTTCTGAGAAGTGAGTGTATTTTTTGAGATTTCCTTATTTGTACATTTGTATTTAAATAGTTGTTCATTATTAAATTTATTATGTACAAATCCTTACATGATCATTATATCTAATAATATGTACATACTCTCATAAAGGATTCCAGAGCTTGTGTCCAGGCCCAAACGTGGGAAAAGAAAGCCCCATCCTCTGAAGAGTAAGTGATATGTACAATAGATACTTGTTTTATATACAACACAAATGTATATATGTTCATTATGTCTAAAAAATGAAGAACAACACTATCTTGACTTTTATGTTCACTTTCTTTGAGCATATGTATAGTGTATGTTCCCCAAATGTTCATTCTTTTAGTCTTAAAGTAAAATGTCTTTACCCACGTGTCCCATTACTAACCCAACAAACATTTTGTGCTCAGTTTGATAGGATCAAACAGGTCAGGATACAATGTTGCATTGACATTCTCATGAGAAAAGTCAACAAGCGTGGAACATGGGTTGCGGGAAATGCCAAAAAGCGGGAGAAGGGAAATGCCAAGAATTGTAGATGAAATCAAGTTCCTTTTAGCAGCATTTCACAATGTTCCTTTTTTGTAATTAACATTGTTACTATGTATCCAACAATTCCTAAAAATTTAGAATACTTTTGTATATCTACTGACTAATTAGAATCATAGTTTCTTTTGGGTGAACAAAAACATGTGCGTGCATTCCATATCTTGCAATTACTTTACATATATGTTCTATAAATTTTGAATACTTTTTTTATAGTTAATAACTAATTAATCAATGTTCCTTTTGCGCTAATAATATCCTTGTATTCTCTATCTTGCAAATGTCCATTATATATATGTCCATGTCTTAATTATTTGACATATGTACACTCAAATATGAACTTTTGACACTTACATGTAAGTTATTGTACAATTATCAATGTTCACTCGCTTTAGACATATGTACAATACCATAATTCATATGTTCACTAATTGTATACACATGTACATTGTCTAAATCTATATATTCACCCATTAAGTTTTTGGTCACACAAAGTTTTCTCAAATGTCCTTGTATTTCCTATCTTGCCAATGTCCAATATATATCCACTAAGTATTCTCGAAAATATTCATTTTGTTGCAATTCCTAGCATTAATAATTAACATCACATTCGATTGATAAAAAAACATTTTTTAGTGTATTAGACCAAGTCCAACATGAACGAGCTATATTTATTATAAAAGACTTAACTATTCATCTAAAAGGTACACCAATTAATACAACATGCATAACCATCATGTACATTGATGTACAATTATTTGTTCAGCTGTAATAAACGAATATGCACCACCATAATATTGTACACCAAAACATCAACATGATTGTACATCCATTTTAAGAAGTGAGAAGCATAAATGCAAAAAACAGAAAATAAAAACATATTTATTTTTTGGAATTTCTGAGAAAAAGAAAGATATTGATGAGGAAGAGAAATAAATGAGAGAAACAAAATAGTTATTGAGAAATAAATGAGGAATAATGTAAAATGAACCATGGGCAATGATGTAAGCAAATGACGAAAGAGAAATGAGGAGAAAAGCAAAAAATAATCAGTTGGCCCACTTTTCAAAAGAACCCCCAAAACCCCAAAATTTTATCTCCCCAAAACTTGATAAAACTATACCGTATGGTGTGGGGAGCAGCATGAGCATGGTGCTCCTCCCTACACCATCTAATTTGCGCCACGAATGTTCCCACTCGGTTTTTGGTATACTTTCAGACGATTTTGCGACCAGATTTTTATGTTTATTACAAAAATTAGGACTCGTTGCAAAAAATAGACACTTTCTACGACGAGTTTTTGAAACGAACGTTAATTCTTACCTTTTTGCGAACATATTTGCGCACGGTCTTCATTTTTCGTCGCAAATGAGAAGTATTCTTGTAGTGGCATATGTTTTTAGCGGAACCAGACTCGTATATACACCTTCCGTTCCATCTAGCTAGCACTCCGCTACACTATGTATGCTTATTTTTGTCAATGTTGATGAAAATAATATGGATCTTAGTGAAAACAAAGAGGTAAGCTACTATGGATACATATGTTGAATAAACTGAATTATGTTCAACTTTTCATTGATACTATTCTACACCAATGATGTTATCTATCTTTCAAAGAAACTTATTTTACATTTCCATTGATTCAGAGATTCAATTATGCAGGATCTCAATTGAAGTGTATGAGAGACCAAGTCATGGAAATGAATAGTGAATAAAAATACAAGATCATATTAGAAATGTAGAATACTTGTGTTTTTACCTTTTCTCTAGTTTTCGAGTGATAAAAATTCATCATCTTTGCACGTGACATTACAACTTTGAGAATGTTGATAGTCACATATTGAATTAAAGACAACCTTACATAAATATTAACATTTTAGACACATGCAGGCCTTATTATTCGTTTCATGTCAAAAAACTATTAAGCGTTTCTTAATTAAAAGATATGGAGATTATGTAGGACATTTATGGATTTATCAATGGACTCCAAATGGTTATGTGATAATAAGTATGTGTGGCTCAAGCACTAAAATAGTTGTTGAAACTGATCTCTCATATCTGATCACAAACAATGGCGGAGCCAGGATTTTATTAAAGCGATGATGTTTTGTCACAAAGAATTTATTATAAGGTCACAAAGAATTTGCAGCAACTTTGACTGTGCGGCAAATATCTTTTGTCTTATTAAAGCAAATTTTTCTTCGCCAACATATTTGATAGTTGCACTTTACCTTTTTTTAACCAATTTTCACTTTTTAAAATTAACATATTAATTTTTGAATACGTCTTTATTAAAGACCAAAGAAGTCTTTATAACTTTTAGTGTATCTGATTCTATTCTATCAGTGGTTTGGACCTGCAGTTATCTTAATACAGGGGGCCTATATAAATTAGGTACAATTGTATACCAACAAAGTTGATTGACCCACTTTAACATTTTTTACAATTCTGGGCTCTACGAGCTCCAAACATATATAGTTATGTAGAGATTTCAATTAGAGTGAATGATACACCATGTCCTAAAAGTGGGATATATTAAAACATACTTCCTTCGTTTGGTTCTATTGCATCATTTGACTTTTGCACTATTCAACCCAACCTCTTTTGACAATATTTTGTGATTTAAATATAAATAAAGGCATAGTCATATGGGATATTAGTACATTTGTCCCATGATGTATTGTCAAAATATCAACTTTTTGTGACTTTTACAAAAGTAGTGTAAGAGATATCAATTGTTAAAATTTATAATGCATTAGCAAGATTGAAACGATGTATGGTGCAATGGAAAAAGGGAGGAAGTAAATGTAATAAACTAAGGCTCTATTTGTTTTAGTGGAAAACGATTTTCTTGGAAAATGGTTTTCTCCCATTTTTCAATTTTCCTTTGTTTTGACAAGGAGTGGAAAACAATTTCTCAAAGGTGAAAAATGCTCTTAGAAGAGGAAAATCAATTTCATTTTCGAAAGAAACTATGCCACATTTTTCTCTTCTCTCCTCACTTCTCTTGATTCTCTACTCCCATCTTTCCTTCTCAATTACTTGAGCTAGATTTTCTCCCTAAGTTATTCCTCTAATCAAACAAACAAAGGAAATTTTTTCTAATTCATGTTTTCCATTGAATATTGTTTTCCTTGAATATTGATTTTCCATGAAAACAAACGGAGCCTAAAAGAAACTAATAAAAAACTATGCATGACTTACAAATTTCATACTTTTTGGTGAATAAATCTAGACAAATTATGTAACTTGTATGAAACTACTAAAATGTAATAACTAAAAGAAACTTATTTTAACATTCCATTATTGCAAATTTTTTCAAGGAAAATTTGTTGAAAACTGCCTACATTTGGAGCCCTTTTGTGAATAAATACCCTTTTTCAAAAAAACTGAAAAATAACTACCTACTTACATGAAAATATTTTGGTATCACTACCTTGTGGTGTTTTCCGTCAAAAAGTTAGTAGAAAACATTTAACAAGGTAGTGATACCAAAAGTTTTTCAAGAAAGTAGGTAGTTGGTCTATTGATGAAGCTAAGCCTCCACGCATTAATGGGTTTAATAGTCTCTTTTTCAAAAAAGTTTGGCCTATTATTAAAACTGATATGTATGTTGCTGTTGGCCATTTCTTTGAGACCGGTGTGCTGATGCCTACTATATCACGCATTTATATAGAGTTTTCTCCCCCTATTTATGAGCTAATTCGTGTGTCTTTTGAGTTCTTCAGCTATTTTATACTAACTATCGCATATAGTCGTGGTTTTGTGTTTTAGTGTTGAACTGCGGGCTTCAGGGAGTTTTCTCCTTATTTCCGAGCCATTTGCAAGCAACCACGGCTTTACAAGCTGTTACGAGGCACATAGGGATGGCCACAAGCTTTATGGATGGTTTAGGAGGTCCCGAGACCTTTTAAACGCAAAGAATTGAGAGTCAAAGAGACAAAAGGAGCTTCTCCATACTCTGATCGGGCAGTGTATGGGCCGATCGGGCGAAGATGTATTGATCGAGTGGTAGGGTTTCGCACCCGATCGGGCGGACATCACCCGACCCAATCGGGTGAAGAAACAACGGAAAACAAGTTGATCATCTCAAGCCCAACCCGATCAGGCAAGGATCCACCCGATCAGACAGGCCCAAATATTTCATATGTTGCTTGCTGCTGTTCGTTACAAAGGAAACAAGGGAATTGGGCTCCCTCTTGCACGCGGCCCGATCGGGTGAGGGCCCAATTTCCACTTTAAATTGCTGCTGCTGTTTCGCTGTTCAAGGAGGATGATGGGCTTCATGATTGTGTAAGCCCGATCGGGTGTAGTTTGCCCGATCAAGTCGGGTGGCCTAAGTCCACTAAGTTAATTGCTGCCGCTGCACTTAAAAGAGAAAAAAAAGTTAGGTTATCTTTTGTACCAACCCGATCGGGTGGCCCATTGCCCGATCGGGTTGCGGGGACTCGGATAAGAAATTCTATCTTTTATTTATCGTTTTTAATTAGATTTTGGAGGCTATTATAAATAGCTAACCTTCATTATTTTAGAGGCAACTTTATTCTAGTTTATTTCCTTGGCTCTGAGTTTAGTTTTTAGATAGTTTTATTAGATTAAACACTTTAGATTAGTTGAAGGGGTGATTGAACTTCGGATTTGATTTCAATAAAGGTCATTGCTTTTCGTCATTCGGTATTGTTCTTCTTTATTAATCTCTTTAATTGCGTTTGATTGTTTAGTTTAATTATTAATTGATTCAAGATGTTAGAATTAGGGTTTTATTTTAGATCTATTATTGTTCATTCAATCATGTTTGCGTAGTATAATTTCTAGGGGTTTAGGGAGGAAAGTCATGTTTATACCTTGATTACTTTAAATTGTTATTAGTCTCTAGGGTTTGATAGATTGATTATGGTGTGATTTGTTCTTTGATGAGTAATTAATGTTATTGCGCAGTGTCATTAATTGCTTGAGGTTAATAATTGTTTACACAGATCCGTCCTACTTTTAGAGGCCTAGTACACATCTGTAGTTCTGATTATGTTTGTGAACATGATGCATATGTTGAATTATGGGCGTTGCGACTTAACCATAGCTTGACACGTGCTCTAATCTATCGAGGCTTGACTAAGGTTCTGATAGTTGTTTGATCCCTTGATTGGTATAAGCATGGTGGACTGAAGTAATTCCCTATACCTTTATTCCATAGTTTAAAATCTCTCTTTATATTGCTTTCTAGTGTTTAATTAGTAGTTCAGCTGATTCTTCCCTGATTTTGTCTGAAGTACCTGTTTAGCTGAATATTAACTTACAACTTTGTCTCTATGTGGATTCGACCCTACTTCCCTTGACTATCATGGTTAGAGAACTTAGGATTTATCTTTGATAAGGTGATACGACTTTAGCCTTTCAAATTTGCCGGGAAAACAGCTAGTTTTCTAAATTTTTGTTTGGTTTTTGGTCTACTTCTCTGTGCCTCTCTGGAACTTCATTGCTCCAATTGAGGTACGTTTTACTGCTTCTTCTTTTTTCTTTTGTATGCCCAGGTCTCAAAGAAACGATTCCCCCATCCCAGCGAATCCCAATCTTACAAGGACAATCAGGCATATTCAAAAGAAAATTCGGAGAGAAAAGCAGTCTGTTCAGCTGAACACCTCTGGATCAGACACTTCGAGTTCAGTCGTGCCTAAATCACTGAAGTCGTGTGGGGTGCCCAACCCTGATGGTCTCTCCACTGGACCCACTACGCCCATCATCGCCGCAAAGAACATCGAAATTAAGCATGGACTCATCAGCATGGTTCAGCAAAATCAGTTTGGTGGGCATCCTACTGAAGATGCGTCAAATCATCTGCAGCGGTTTCAACAGCTTTGTGGAACCGTCAAACATGCCGGCGTCACTACAGATCAACGAAAGGTCCTGTTGTTCGAGTTTTCATTGAGAGATAGAGCCCATGAGTGGTTGAACGACGTGAAAGAAACTGAATGGAGTGAGATTTCTGCTGCGTTCCTGAGAGAATACTATCCACCTATCAAGACAGCAGAGATCAGAAACAAAATAGTCACGTTTCCCCAAGAGCCTAATGAAACACTTCGGGAAGCGTGGGCTAGGTTCATAGACTTGCAGAGAGAGTGTCCACATGACAACATGGACAAATGATTCTTGACGCAGGCATTTTATAATGGTCTGCAGCCTCAGACAAAGAGTATTGTTGACTCGTCTGCAGGAGGATTTTTTAGGGATAAGGAAGTGGACGTAGGCTATGATTTTCTTTCAAACCTTGCGGCCAATGATCATTTCACTTCCCGCAGCCTCACAAAGAAAGTATTGGAGGTAGACGCTATCGCATTGCTGACTTCGCAAATAGCGAAGCTGAGCCAGAATATTGACATATTGAGATCCTCTACCTTGACACCCCTCCCTTGAGTATTAATGCTATGTCTGCCGTGGCACCTATTACCTCATCTTACTGCGAGGTATGTGGTGTTCAGGGTCATTTTGGGCATGACTATCAGTTTAGTCAATATCAGAAGGAGCAGGCAAATGCCTTTCAATAGTGACCACAGAACTTCCCTCCTCCACATGCCTACTAAAATAGCAAAACTATCAACCCCCACCTCCACAAAATCATTCTAAACCATCATACTATAAACCCCCCTGGTTTTCAGAGACCCCCACCACAAAATTTCCATCACACTAATAACTTCCATGCCCCACAAAATTTTCAAACCCCACCTCAACAACATATAAACCCACAAGAGCCTTCCATGTCTGAATTGATGAAGTTGATGTTGGCTATGCAAAAGACCAATGAGGAAACACAAAAGCATATACAGGCTCAAGCGGAGGCACAAAGAGCTCAAGAGAAGCACATCATTCTTCTCGAGACTTAGATTGCACATTTGGCAAACAATAGTGCTCAGAGGCAACATGGGGAATTGCCAGGGCGACCCATTCAGAGGGAGCACGTTAATGCCATTACTCTTCGTAGTGGCGCTGCTTATAACGCTCCTCCATTGCCCATTGATGAGGGTGCCCCGACTACAAGGAAAAAGAAGGTGGTAGAGGACGGAAAAGGGAAGAGTTCGAAGTCTGAAGTCGAATTATTTGAGGAAGCTGAACAGACAAGGAATAAAACAGAGAAGGTTTTTAAGCGCCTTTTACACCAAGGCTACCTTTTCCTCACAGGATGCAGCAATCAAAGGTCGATCAGCAGTTTGGTAAGTTCTTCGCTATGGTCAAGAACCTTGAGGTAACGATTCCATTCACAGATTTAATTACCCAAGTCCCTATGTACGCCAAATTTTTAAAAAACATGATCACCAAGAAAAGAGACTTTGGTGGGGTAGAAAGTGTCGCACTTACTGAAGAGTGCAGTGCTTTTATTCAGAATAAAACCCCACCTAAGTTAAAAGATCCTGGTAGTTTTTCAATTCCCTACCATCTTGGACCTATTTTTATTGATAAAGCTTTGTGTGATTTAGGTGCTTCAGTTTCTGTTATGCCATTATCTGTTTTTAAGAAACTGAACATGGGAGCACTTAAATGCACACAAATCACTTTACAGATGGCTGATCGTTCTATAAAATACCCCCTAGGTGTTTTAGAGGACGTTCATGTTAAGGTCAAGAAATACTACATTCCTGTTGATTTTGTGGTGTTAGATATGGATGAGGATGCCCAGATTCCCATTATTCTAGGTAGACCATTTTTGTGTATTGTTGGTACTGTCATGGATGTTAAGTCTGGGTCTTTAACTCTGAGTATTGGTGATGATAAAGTGATTTTTAAACTAACCAATGCTGTTAAGGCACCTATGCTTGAACAATCTTGTTGCAGGGCTGAGGTTTTGGATGATGTAGGTGTAGAGAAAGTTCAAAATGCACTTAAGGTTGCCTCAACTTCTAGAGTTATTATTAAGAACATTTAGAGAAGAAAGATGTTTGATGAGGGTGGCACTCACTGCCAAGCCCCTCTAATATGAGAAGTGGAGGTATTATGGTCGTGCGGGACTTTTGTAAACCAGCACTGTGCGAGAGGCAACTCGTATTTTCCCCTTTTTCCTTTTGTTTTTATTATTTTTTTTAGTGAGACAGAGTGAGGGTACTAACGTTGTTTTTCCTGTTAGCATCGTCCTTTGTCCCCTTTTGGCATTAAGGACAGTGCCAAGTTCAGCTTGGGGGAGGATTTCTATTTGTTTCCCCTATTTCTTTTACTGATTTGTAGGATAGATTTATTGCTTTTGAAAAATATTGAAAAAATCAAAAAAATATGGTTCCCATGACTAGTTTAGTTGCCTCCCTATGCCCCTTGTTGTGCTCTTATTGAAAATAGTTTGACTTTATTTTTTGGATAGTTGGGCATTTGTGATCTTGAGGCTATGATTTAAAGTCAGATTACTATGATTTCGAGCGAATTTTGATTATTATACACTACAATGTGCTGCATGCCTGAATTGGTAAGACTATGAGGCCTCTTTGTAGCCTATTGGATTCATATGATTATCCAGTCTGTTTTTGTGTGTTAGTTCCTCTTTAGTGGATTGATATTGACTTTGACTTCGTACTTGTCTGATATTCGATGACTTGTAGCTTTTGTTGTGATAGAGGCGTTCTTTTGTCTGATTCTTGAGCCTCAGAGTGAATTTTTGATATACTTTTATCCTCCTTAGCCCCTCTGAGCCTAATAACCTGTTTCGTGTTACTTAAACCCTTATCATGAGCCCATGGCCTTTATTTCGATATTATTCCCAAGCCTAGCTTGGGGGAGCTTTTGTTTGGTTGAGTTTTGAGATTGGTTTGATGGTTTGGTTTGGGTTTTGGAGAATTAAAGTGTATTTGATATGGTTTGAGTGTGAGAAAAAGAAAAGAGAAAGCAAAGTTTGAGTTGCGTGGGTTTGATTCGAAAAATGAAAGGAAAAGAAATAAAAGTTCAAAAGAATTCAAAGTTCCTTCATTCACGTATGTGTATAAAGAAAAATATGCTACATTGCTTGAAAATTGGGTTTGTTGTGAGTTTTCATTGATTCATAAGAGTTGGGATGTATTTTGTGGTTATATGGTGTTGTTGGGAGTTGTTTCGGCCTTCTTCGGCCTTGTTTGAGTGATCTTTGCTCCCCCTTTCTCGGTTTTTCCACCACATTTCCTAAAAATATCCCCTACCTCTTACCTAAGCCCATTACAACCTTATAAAGTCCTCTTAAGCTCGTGTTTGCATTATTTATTGGATTGATTTCGAGTCAGTTTGTCAAAGTTAAAGAGTATGTCTGCTAATTGAGTCGACTTGGCTAGGAGGAGCGTCATTTAACCTTCCTAAACACATGAGAGTGTGAGTAGGAAGGTCATTTATGGTCGGGTTGGTGAGTGTTCGGGCATATTCTTTGCCTTCCACAAAATTGAGAGGAGTGACACCTTTGTGAGAGCCGTTTGCAGGATTTGTATGCCCTGTAGACGGGTTGAATTTGATGAATTGCTTGGATGATTTGTGGTTGGATGGATTTGATTAGCCGAACTTGAATTTTGCCTGCTTGAACAATTCTTAGTCTTAATTATGTTTTTGAGCTTTGATTGATTTTTATCTATGGGGTGAGGCAATCTATTAGATGTTCATGTTCTGTTTTCTTGAGGACAAGCAAAGGTTTAGCTTGGGGGAGTTTGATATCACGTATTTATATAGAGTTTTCTCCCCCTATTTATGAGCTAATTTGTGCGTCATTTGAGCTCTTCGGAGCAATTTTATACTAATTAGCGCATATAGTCATGGTTTTGTGTTTTAGTGTTGAATTGCAGGCTTTAGGGAGTTTTCTCCTTAATTCCGAGCCATTTGGAAGCAACCACGGCTTTACAAGCTGTTACGAGGCACGTAGGGATGGCCACGAGCTTTATGGTAGTTTAGGAGGTCCCGAGACCTCTAAACGCAAAGAATTGAGAGTCAAAGAGTCAAAAGGAGCTTCTCCGTACTCTGATCGGGCAGAAAACGGCCCGATCGGGCGAAGATTTATTGATCGCGTGGTAGGGTTTCGCACCCGATCGGGCGGACATCACCCGACCCAATCGGGTGAAGAAACAAAGAAAAACAAGTTGAAAATCTCAAGCCCAACTTGATCGGGCAAGGATCCACCCGATCAGGCAGGCCCAAATATTTCATATGTTGATTGTTGCTATTCGTTACAAAGGAAACAAGGGAATTGGGCTCCCTCTTGCACGCGGCACGATCGGGTGGTTGTGGCCCGACTGGGTGAGGGCCCAATTTCCACTTTAAAGTGATACTGCTGTTTCGCTGTTCAAGGAGGATGATGGGCTTCATGATTGTGTCAGCCCGATGGGGTGTAGTTTGCCCGATCAAGTCGGGTGGCCTAAGTCCACTAAGTTAATTGCTGCTGATGCATTTAAAAGGGAAAAAAGTTGGGTTATTTTTTTACCAACCCGATCCGGTGGCCCATTGCCCGATCGGGTTACGGGGACTCCGATACGAAATTCTATCTTTTATTTATCGTTTTTAATTAGATTTTGGAGGCTATTATAAATAGCTAACCTTCATTATTTTAGAAACATCTTTTATTCTAGTTTATTTGTGGTTCTTATTTTAGTTTTTTAGCGAATTTTATTAGATTAAACACTTTAGATTAGTAGAAGGGGTGATTGAACCTCGGATTTGATTTCTATAAAGGTTATTGCTTTTCGTCATTCGGTATTGTTCTTCTTTCTTAATCTCTTCAATTGCTTTTGATTGTTTAGTTTAATTAATAATTGATTAATGATGTTAGAATTAGGGTTTTATTTTAGATTTATTATTGTTCATTTAATCATGTCTGAGTAGTCTAATTTCTAGGGATTTAGGGAGGAAAGCCATGTTTATACCTTGAATACTATGAATTGCTATTAGTTTCTAGGGTTTCATAGATTGATTATGGTGTGATTTGTTCTTTGATGAGTAATTTTTGTTATTGCGCAGTTTTATTGATTGCTTGAGGTTAATAATTATTTGCACAGATCCGTCCTACATTTAGAGACCTTGTACACATCAGTAATTCTGATTGTGTTTGTGAACATGCTGCATATGTTGAATTATGGGCGTTGAGACTTAACCATAACTTGACACGTGCTCTAATCTATCGAGTATTTACTTAGGTTCCGATAGTCGTTTGATCCCCTAATTGGCATATGCATTGTGGACCGAGCTAATTCCCTAGACCTTTATTCCATAGTTTAAAATCTCTCCTAATATTGCTTTCTAGTGTTTAATTAATAGTTCAGCTGATTCTTCCCTGATTTTGTCTAAAGTAGCTGTTTAACTGAATATAAACTTAGAACTCCATCTCTCTGTGGATTCGACCCTACTTCCCTTGACTATCATTGTTAGAGGACTTAGGATTTATCTTTGATAAGGTGATACGACTTTAGCCTGTCAGCTGTTAACTGCACTTGGATCACCTTGGTCCCTAAAATTGCCAATCCTACTTTGGTTAAGGACTATAGACTTATTACTTGTTGTCTTGTCTTGTACAAAATCATTGCTAAGACTATGACTAGTAGAATGCAATTAGTAGTGTGGTTGACCTAGTTTAGTCTTATTTTATGCCTGGTAGAAACATGTATGATAATATCCTGTTAGCTACTGAGCTTATTAAAGGCTGCACTACCAAAAATATATCACCCAGGTGTATGTTTAAAGTTGATCTCAAGAAGGCATATGATTCTCTTGAGTGGACCTTTCTTGAAACTGTGATGTGTGACCATGGTTTTCCTACCAAGTTTTTTAGTTGGGTGATGACTTTTATGACTTATGTTTCTTTCTCCATCCTTATTAATGGAGTGCCTTTCAAGCCTTTCTCTACTAAAAAGGGGTTGAAGCAAGGTGATCCAATATCCCCTTTCTGGTTGCTTAAGGTATGGAGTATCTATCCAGATGTCTGCTGCAGCTTAAGGCAAATTATGATTTTCACTTTCACCCAAGATATGCCAAGCTTAGTATCACCCATCTTATGTTTGCAGACGATCTGTTAATATTTGCTAGGGCTGATCAAAGTTCTCTTATAGCTTTTGTTTGATGCTTTTACTAAGTTTACTCATGCTTCTGGACTAGAAGCTAACTTAGGTAAGAGTAATCTTTAAATTGCTGGTGTTGATGGGGATCAAAAAGTTGAGTTACAGCAGATTGTGAGTATTCCCTTGGGTCTTTTCCCTTTAGATACTTGGGTGTGCCTTTAAGTACAAGGAAGTTGTTCTATCATGAATGAAAGCCTTTGATTGATAAAACTGTGGCTAGAGTTAGACTTTGGTCTGTGAAAAAGTTTTCCTATGCTGCTAGACTTCAGTTGGTTACTTTAATACTTCATGGGTTTCAGCTTTATTGGTGTCAAATATTTATTTTGCCTAAAAAAGTCTTTAAGGAAATCCAAAGCAATATTTATTTGTAGGATTTACTTATGGACTGGCCAAGGTGAGAAGTCTAAGAAAGCTCCTGTAGCCTGGGATACTATAGGTCTTCCCAAGGTTTGTGGTGGTTGGAATATTAAAGATTTTGCTGCTTGGAACAGAGCGACTATTGCTAAGAATCTTTGGGCTATTTCTATGAAGCAAGATAAGCTTTGGATCAAATGGTTGCATGTCTGCTCCATCAAACATCAAGAAGTTCTTTCTATGCCGATTCCTAACAGGCTTTCTTGGCCTATGCAGAAAATTCTGAAAAGTAGGCACTTGTTTAGTGAGAATAAAGCTCCTGTGAATTTGCTTGTTGGCCCCCCATGTAAAATATTATACAAGTCTATTCAAGGAGAGCATCCTAAGGTGGGTTGGAAGAGGATCATTTGCAACATTCCAGCTAGCCCCAAGGCAATTTTCATCACTTGGCTTGCTCTACATGGAAAGCTACCTACCAAGGATATATTGTCTACTTGGGGTTGCTTACTAACACTTCTTGCCTCTTTTGTCAAGCTGACTATAAACTGTAAATCATCTGTTTTTTTATTGCAGCATTACTATGAGAGTGTGGACTATATGTCAGCAACAATTTGGGATTCATGTTATGCCAAGGAGTTTCCAAGATGAAGTCAAGCATGTCATTCAGAGAAGCATAAGCAAATCTCCACAATCACAATTGTATTGCATATTCTTTGTTGAAATTGTATACCAAATATGGATGAATAGGAAGCTTTAGTGTTTAATAGGCCTGCTCTAGATGTGTTGGCTAGTTGTAAACAAATTATGTTTAGAATTGCTTATAGAAGCTCAGAGTCTTTGAGGCTCTTGCTTGTTATTTGAGTCTGTGTAGCCTGAGCATGTTTAGGATTATTGAATAACAAGAAATGATCCGACCTTGGACAAAAAGCTCGCTGATAGGCATGGAGATGGCTCTTTGGTGTCCGAGGTTTCGAGTTTACTATTTATGGGCCCATTCAATGTTGCAAAAGAGAGGTTCCTTGCCTTTTGGCCTCGTTGATGATGTATGATGTTTTGTAACTCTGTTTTTTTTGTTATCAATAATAACTTTGAATTGCCAAAAAAAAAGAATATATTTCACAAGAAGGCATTGTGTTTTTGATTCCCCATTATGTAGTAAGGATATAACGTGTTCGTCATACCATTTTGAAATAGAAAATAACATATAAACTATTACGAATTCTTGAATAAGATTTTCTTACCTTTAGTTACCATAAGACAGGGATAATTTCTTATGGTAAATGGTCTTTTTTAGTTTAAGGTCACCTATTTGAGGTAAAATGTGATCCTTGTCTAAAAGTGATTGAATGTGATTTCTTCTTCAAAAGTTTGTCACTACGCGGATTTTACAAGCAATGGATAGACGAGATAAAGTTTTGCGTCACTTCGGTATCTTACTCAGTTAACGTTAATAACTCAATTTCGGAAATTTTTCTTCCATCAAGAGGACTCCGGAAAGGAGACCCCTTATCTCCATACCTCTTTATTATTTGTATAGAAGTTCTAGCCAAACAACTATCCTTTGTAGCATCATATGCCAAATCTGGAATAAGCTTTGAGTTATGCACTGGTGCTAAGAAAATTCCTGGCCTCTTCTTTGTTGATGATAGTCTCCTCTATTGCAAAGTTACCTCATCAGCAAGCCAGAAATTTATAAACATTCTAGATGCTTTCTGTACAAACTCGGGACATTCAATTACCTATCATAAATCAGCTATTTATTTCTATGCCAAAACGCCCGCCCAACGAAAGAATCTAGTAGCTAGTCATTTCAATACGTTGCCGAAACACTCGTTGGGAAGATATTTAGGACAATATTTCTCGTCCCATTAAAGCACTTTGACAGATTTTAGCGCACTTGTCAACAGAACAAACAAGCACTGAAATTCTTAGACAAACTCTTTCTTGTCCTAAGCAAGATGTACAATTCTCATACAAAGCAACCTCGAGGCCAATCCTGTCTTTATGATGGCCACAGCCAAAATTCCAGCTGCTACCGCCGATGAACTAGACTCAATTGATCGCAATTTCTTCTCGAAACAAAATAAGCAAGATACAAAAAGCTTTCTCTCTCGTATCCTAGGATAAAATTTGAAGACCAAAAATCTTGGGAGGTTTAGGCCTTCAAAAAACACAAACATATGAACCAAGGTATGCTTACAAACCTCGCATGGACAATTCTAATAAACCCCACTAACAAATGTGTGTCCCTTATGCTCAAGAAATATCTCAAATATTCTTCCTTCATTGAATATAAATCGAAACCTACAAACTCATGCACCAATTTGGAAGGCAATACTTCAAACACGCGACCTAATACACATAGGAATTCGATTGAATATTGGTTTTGGCAATGACATTTTCTTTTTGCTAGACAATTGGTGTGCAAAGAAAAGCCTATTTGGAATTTTAAATTTAGACCCTTATACCATACCGAATATACAACTCAAGGTACGGGATGCCATCCGACCAGATATGACGTGGAATCTAAATTTCCTTAAGACTTGCTGCCTCCCAACATTATTTCCACAATTGAAGGCATCCTTCTTCCTTCTATCGTCTAGGAAGATGACTTTTGCTGTGGTTTAACCTCCTCAGGAAAATTTACAGTAAAATCGGCCACCTGTTTGGCACACGGTCACAATTTGTTCAACACATCAAAATGGTTTTTCCATTGGATTTGGAATGCTGACCCCCCCCAGATCAAAGTTTTTATATGGTAGCTACTCCACAATGGCCTACCTACTCGAAATAACTTAGAAAGAAGAAATATCCCAATTTTGAACTACTGTCCTATTTGTCAAACTCTAAATAAGGACATAAAGCACTTTTTCCTACTATCCCGCACACTAATGCCTTTTGGAAAGATAACGCAATATCAAGCTTCCTTCTTTGTTGCATTAATGCAACAGATATACCTACTCTGGTTAACACTACCAAAGCCCAACCCAAAACATAATCGCGAAATTTTACCTAATCCTCTAGAGCATATGGAAAGAACACAACGCCTGATTTTTTAAAGGCGAGACCTGACAACCAAACCGCATAGTCCATAGAGCAAAACATATGCACTTGGAATGGAAACTACGTCTATCCGACAATAACTCACACATGTTCACCCCCTCCATAAATAAACCTCCAACTACCACTCATGTCCATTGGACCCCTCCTCATCCAGGCCTTATCATATTAAACTTTGATGGATCCTATACTACCCAAGACTCAGTAGCAACAGACATTGTACTCAGGAACTCTTCTAGTAGGATACTGAAGTCAAAGGCCAACAAGTAGGCAAAATCGTCTCCTATGATAGTTGAAGTTACTTCCCTCCGTAATGGACTTCTCCAGGACAAGAACATGAAGATTACAGACTTGGTCATTGAATGAGACAATTTAATTGTACCACCCTGCCCTAATCGAACCCTTTTTCATTTAATAAAACTCGTTGGGGAAAAAATCCACGAGGGTTCGATTCGGAGGCATGCTACCGCCGCACTTATCTCCTTGGAAATAAATTCAAGGCTAATATGTACCATCACACTAAATTCAAATTAAATTAAGTTTTACAACAACTAAATTGTTCAATAAAACACTAATTAATAAAACGTCACAGAGTCTCAGCGGAAACTAAATAAAAACTAAATGGATGATAACCTCTAAGTGTTCACTTTTTGTTTCCCCCAGTTGATCATCCACCTGCACAAATACATTCAAGAGAAACAAGAGAGACAAGCTCCAGGAAATCAGAAAAACTGAGTAATCCCAACTCCATCCTGTAAAATACTTAAGTTGAAAATACTTTGTGAAAAAAATAGGTTAATAGAGTCGAAAGAATAGCACATATACGTATATAAGTATAATTAATAATCACATAAGTGCATACATATATATATATATATAAGATTAATAATCACATAATTTCAATTAATTCAAAATCCATTATGATCCGATTAATTAAGGAGAGGAAAGAGAACGTCAGTATGCCCGGGTCAATCCCAAGTAACTACTTACTTCAAGGGTGTAGGCCAGGGTCAATCCCCAGTAAATACCTACAAATATTATAATGGCCATAAACAGAGTCCTTAGTGTGCACACCCCTTCTACTTGGATCACAACAAGATAGAAGGAAGACAAGTAACAGAAAATTCAGCATAGCAACCAGAATACCTGTAGGTGGCCACTGAACCTCCCGTACAGCACAACCTGTTAATCATTTCCCTCCGATATTCCACTTTAAGTGATTAATATCTTTTAGGGAAGTCATCACTTAAATCATATCCACATATACATCATCTCATTTAACCAAGTGTGAATATATTCAAGCCAATATCCATATTACAATTCATTCATGGCTCAAGTAGAAAGCCCATTTCATTAATGTACACAATCATCATTTGGAAAATTCAATAATCCATTTATCTACAATCCATACACTTATCCCAATTTATAAATAACCCATTTATTCATTTTCGTTTATAAGATTTTCATAATTAATAGCAATGATAATGATAATGGTAATGACAATGTTAATAACAATAACGATGATGGTGATAAGAATAATAACAACAATAATAATAATAATAATAATAATAATAATAATAATAATAATAATAATAATAATAATAATAAGAATAACAATAATAATAATAATATTAACAATTAATCTTTAATTAAAACAAATGCCTTGAATAAAAGATAAGATTATTTATCAAGATCGTCGGTAACATTATCATAATTGTCATATCGTCCACAGTCCATAGTCCATGGTCATGATCCATATCCATAACTCATAGTCATTATTCATCTTACTAATCGTATTCACAATACGCATTTAAGTCAATGATAATAATTCATAATAATTTTCATAATTAAAATCCACATTTCTAATCACATAGTAACGTAATTAAATTGTTTTATACTACGGGATCTACGTTTAGATGGACATCGGAGATTACCTCGTGACGCGTGCCCAAAAGTTAGATTCACGAACCGATCAACACTCTTGATATTCCTCTTCTATGCACTCGTAGTCTATAATGGGCATTAATGAGATATAATTTAGTTACCTAAATAACCCCTTTTTATCCATAAAATAAACAACTTTAATAATTCAAATAACTCAAATAAAATTTATGAATTATTTCAAAGGACTTTTATAAATCAAAGTTTATGGCTTTCAAATTATTTATAAAAATCATTTTAAGTACTTTAAGATTACTTTAACTTTTAATCTTCATTAACTTAAACAATCATTCCAAATATAGAAAACTAACTTTATTTTATAAACATAAGAAATATGTTTAAGTCATAAAAGGCTAAGTCAAAATTTATTAACTAACCAATTAAATTTGAATAAGTACAGATTTTTTTTAAACAAAGAAACGTGATAAAGGGGGGATTTACTGATTCATTGAATCAGTTACAAAAGAAAGGAAAACAGAGGGAAGGAGAAACAGGGGCACGAGCAAGGGGGAAGAGAAGGAGGAAGGTGAGTGCTGGCTGGTTGTGGTGTGGCTCAGGTTCAGGCGGGACGAAAGGGCAGCAGGGGATGGCGTGATGTGCGGCGGTGCTAGGCATGGTGTGCGTTGGTTGCGTGAGAAACAAAGCAGCAAGCAGGGGAGAAAGGGTGGTGGTGCGCAGGTTTTTGGCTGGCTGCGAGGCGGCAACAATGCGGGTGGTTGTCGGTTCTGGTTGCGGTAATTAGGTGGTCTTCGTGGTGGTTTTCGGGGGTTAGAGAAATAGAAACAGAGGAAGGTATTGAAGTTTAATTTTAATTTTTACAAAACAAAAATCAGAAATTGAAAGAGTAGGGAAGAAGATTGAAGCAAACCTTGAAAGTGTTGTTTGTTTGAGCAATTGAATGGGTGTAGCTCAGTACTTATAGAGGAATTGGGTCAGATTTGAGCTTTGGAGTCAAGCTCCATTAATGGTGAAGTATGGTGAGGTATGGTGTGGTATGACAATTGAGATATCCTTTTGACTATGGTGTTGATTTTACTCAGTGAATTTCTGGTTGTGGATTGAGTTCAACTCTACTGACAAGAGTTGTTGAGCTTGTTGATTTTTTTTGTTTGCTCAAGCCCTGTTTTTGCGTGAGAAGGGTAACGAGGAAGATGACTGCATCTCTTCTTTTTTCTTTTTCTTTTCGTTTGTGTTTAGATGGCTAAATTGTGTTTGGGCTTTGGACTTGATATTGTATTCCTTGGGCTCAAATGGGTTGACTAATATGGATGGACTTGTAAGTAAGAATGGCAACAAACTAAATAAGGATTTCAATAATAATTAAATTAATTTGAAATAATGAAAATGTATAATTAGTTTATAAAATTACAATTACATTAGATCGTTTAAAAAGAATCACTAAATAATTCAAACTAAATAAATCATTTTTAACAAACAATATTATTAAATAAAATAGAATTATCAGTAAATAAATTTAAGTGAAAATAATCTTAAACCTTAATAAATAATAAAATAAGCTTTGAAAATCCGGGGTATTACATCTACTCCTCCTTAAAACAAAGTTTGTCCTCGAACTTTAAAGTTAGATATCGACATGCTAACGAAATATTAGTTCTAGACTTTGTTAGTATTACATTCGGTCCCCCCTTAAGGAGTTTCGTCCCCGAAACTCGATAATCGTACCTGAGAAAAGAGTTCAGGATAACGCTTTTTCATGTCATCTTCTGTTTCCCAAGTTGCTTCCTCGGTTTTATGATTAGACCATTAAACTTTGACTAACTTTATAGCCTGGTTTCGAGTGTTTCTAGTTTTGGTATCAAGGATTCTACAAGGACGTTCTTCAAAGATGAGGGTCTCATCTAGATCGATGGTTTCAGGTTGGATAACATGGGAGGGATCGGGAACGTATTTACGGAGTTGAGACACATGAAAAACATTGTGAACATTGGCTAAGTCTGTGGGTAAGGCTAGTCTATAGGCCACTTCCCCAATTCTTTCCAGTATCTCGTAAGGTCCGATATAACGAGGACTCAACTCTCCTTTTCTACCGAACCTCATTACTCCCTTGGTTGGTGAAAATTTTGGTAGTACTTTTTCTCCAATTTCAAACTCCAAATCTCGTCTCCTTTCATCCTTTCATCGGCATACGATTTTTGTCGATCCCGAGCTGCTTTCATACGCTCTTGAATCAACTTCACCTTGCTGGTAGTCTCTTCAATCATTTCTGGTCCCAAATTCAACGACTTGTTCACGTCATTCCAACATATAGGACTCCTACATTTTCGTCCATATAATGCCTCATAAGGAGCCATTCCAATGCTTGAGTGATAGCTGTTGTTATACGAGAATTCGATGTACGTTAAATGATCATCCCAAGAACCTCGAAATCCATTACACATGCTCTCAACATATCCTCCAAGGTCTGAATTATTCTCTCAGTTTGATCATCTGTTGCCGGGTGAAAGGATGTACTAAATTTGAACAATGTACCCACGACTGTCTGAAGCTGTTTCCAGAAATTTGATAAGAATCTCAAATCCCTATTCGAAATGTCCTTCGGAACTCCATGTAGCCTAACAACTTCATTAAAGTACGCATCAGCCAATTGTTTCAACGACCATGTATCCTTCATTGCCACTAATCTTGTCGTCTTAGTTAAACGGTCGACTATCACCCATATTGCATTCTTTCTGGATCTTGTATTCGGTAACCCCATGATGATACCCATAAAGATAGATTCTCATTTCCATCCCGATACTTCCAATAGTTGCAACTTTCCTCCAGGCTTCATGTGTTGTATTTTCACCTTCTGACATGTTAAACATTTTGCTACAAACTCGGCTACTTCTTTCTTCATCCTAGGCCACAAAAAATGCTTTTTCAAATCCTTATAAAGCTTATCCCCTCCAGGATGTATGGAATATGGCGAGTTATGAGCCTCCTTCAAAATCCTTGTCTTGAGTTTCTCGTCTTGTGGCACACACAACCTCCTTTTATACCTTGCAACGCCATTGTCATCGATCTCAAATTCTGGTGCTTGACCAGGTTCCTTCATTTCTCTAAGCTTACTTAACCACTTATCAACGGCTTGTTTAATCCGTATCTCCTCAAATTTATATGGTCCAACGTAAGAGCATTCAATTGAGCTTGTACGTAGCTAGGTTTAACTACTTCCAAACTCAGTCTCTTGATCTCCGTACACAGCTCATCGACTAGGATCAACACATTCAGTGAATCAGCACTCTTCCTACTCAAAGCATCAGCTACCTTATTCGCTTTTCCTTCTTGATACACTATCTGCAAGTCATAGTCGTGTATCAGCTCAAGCCAACGTCTTTGTCTCATATTCAACTCCTTTTGCGTATACAAATACTTCAAACTCTTGTGATCTGTATAGACCTTAAATCATACTCCATACAAGTAATGTCTCCAGATCTTCATGCAAAAACGATTGCTCCTAACTTCAAGTCATGAGTAGGGTGATTTTGCTCATGCGGTTTGAGCTGCCTTGACGCATAGGCAACTACTTTACCATGTTGCATCAAGACGCACCCAAACCTTTCTTTGAGGCATCACTGTAAACTTTAAATCCTTCTACTCCAGAGGGCAACGTCAATACTGGCGCCGTTGTAAGTCTCTTGTTCAACTCTTGAAATGCTTCCTCACACTTACCATCCCAATGAATTTTTGTTGTCTTCTTCACCAGGTCAGTGAGAGGTTGGGTTGTTGTCGAAAAATCTTTCACAAATCTTCTGTGATATCCAGCTAAACCCAAGAAACTCCTTACTTCAGTGACGTTTTTTGGTCGAGGCCATTCAATTACTGCTTGAATCTTCGATGGATCCACAGAAACGCCTTCCTTAGATATCACATGTCCCAAAAATGAGACTTTTTCCAACCAAAATTCACAATTTGAGAATTTTGCGTACAATTGCTTTTCTCGATGAATTTCCAGAACTTTCCTCAACTGAGCCTCATGCTCTTCTCAACCCTTCGAGTACACCAATATATCGTCGATGAACACTATCACGAACTTGTCTAGGTACGGCTGAAAAGTCCTGTTCATGAGGTCCATGAAAGCTGCTGGCGCATTAGTGAGTCCAAAAGGTATAAATGTGAACTCATAATGGCCATATCTCGTACCAAAGGCTGTCTTCGAGATGTCTTCTTCAGCAATTCGTAGTTGGTGATAATCCGATCGTAAATCAATCTTGGAAAACATTGTTGCACCTTGAAGCTAATCGAACAAATCCTCGATCCTCGGAAGTGGATATTTATTCTTCACTGTGGCATTGTTCAACTCCCTATAATCGATACACAACCTCAAAAATCCGTCTGTCTTCCTGACAAACAACATCGGGGCTCCCTAAGGTGAGACACTAGGTCGAATATATCCTTTATCCAACAACTCTTCTATTTGGACCTTCAATTCTTGCATTTCTGCAGGTGCCATTCGATACGGAGCCTTAGAGATAGGTCCAATTCCAGGGACTAAGTCAATCTTAAAGCTCAATTATCTCTCTGGCAGCATTCTTGGAAGCTCTTCGGGAAATACATTTGGAACGTCCTATACTACAGGAATGTGAGTCAACTCCTCGTTCTCCATACTTACGTCCCTTACTTGACATAAGTAGACTGGGCAGCCTTTTCTAAGATAGGTTTGAAGGTTCATGGATGAGATTATTTTTACATCGGGTTTAGAGATTATACCTTTATAGGATATCATATTTCCTTTCGGTCCCCTAAGAGATATTTTCTGGTTATGACACTCGATTTTGGCTTTATACTTAGCCAACCAATCCATTCCCAAGATAACGTCAAAGTCTTTCAGGTCGACTAGTAATTCAGTACTAGCTATGACTACAGGGATGTCTGGAAAGAGAGATTTGCAAGGAACGGTTTCACCATTAGGCATGGTTATATTGGCTTGACAAGATTAGAAAGACTCTAGGGAATGTTTAATAACAAAAGCACTAGAAATAAAAGAAGGAGACGCTCCGGAATCAAAGAGTACATAAGCAGGGTGTGAGTTTACGAGAAAAGTACCCGTCACAACATTAGCATCGGTTTCAGCCTCATTTCGGCTCATGACATTGATCCTTCCATTGTTGGAGTAGTATCCATTTTCGTTCTTGCCATGATTCTCATTTCCACCTCAAAAAGAGCGGTTATTGTTCTGGTTTCCAAATCCGTTATGTGCAACATTTCCTCCTTGATTGTAACTTCCTTGACCAGTGGGGCGGTTATTGTTGAAGTTTTGGATTGTGTTTCCACCTCCATTGTTGCCATTATTCCCATTCGGTCTGTTTTGAGCTGGCTTCTTTGGGCAGTTGTATGATTTATGACCTATTTCGCCGCACTCAAAACATTTGATTCTTTCACCCTGCCAAGTGAATCCTGGGTGGTTCTTGGCACAACTCTTGCAGACATAGTTCTTCTAGTTCTTGTTTCCTTGTTCGGTCTGTTGTCGATAACCCTGATTGCTGCGGGTGTTGTAGCGTCCTCCATTGTTGTTGTTCCCATCATTGTTGTTGTTGGGCCTTTTTTCGTACCCTTAAGTGTTGTTATTGCCTGTAGGTTCCTTCCTTTTGTGTTGGCCTAACACCTCTCTCTCACGCTGTAAGATTCTCTCCAGGTTTGAGGCTTTAGCATACGCCTAAGCAAAAGTAGTAGAGATGCTACCTCCCATTCGAATCTGAATGTCAAACTTAAGTCCGTCTTCAAACTTCTGGGCCTTAGTTCCCTCATTAAGCACTACAGTTGGGCAGAATCAGGCATACTCATTGAATTTCTGAGCGTACAGTTGCACACTCATGTTATAGCTCCGGTTAAACCTACAAAACTCATTGTACTTTTGCATACGTATGTGCTTGGGGAAGAATCGAGCCCTAATCTCTACCTTAAAAGCTTCCCAATTAAATTTCTCTTGAGCTCAAACAGTCGGTCCTACGCTTTCCCACCAAGTATCGGCATCTTCATGGAGATAAAAGGTGGCATGATCCACTTTTTGGGCCTTAGGCGTACTCGTGACCGTCAAAATCTTTTCAAAGTCTCTTAGCCAATTTTCTAAGCTTCATGGATCTTCCTTTCCTAAAAAGGTCGGTGGTTTCAAAGCAGAAATCTCTTTCGCCATCACAGCTTGTGGATCGTCCCCATGTTGGTTATTGTTGAGCTGGTTTTGAAGGACTAAGCCGAAGTTCTGAGCTAGTTGCTCGAAGGTCATAAGTCGTGCTGCAACTTGTTCAGGAGTTTTAGCCATTTGGTTTTCTTGTCGCCTTGCCCTAGATCGCATATAAACGTATTGCATAAGCTACCTGCATTATTCACATTGGTGTTTCCACCATTCACATTGATTATTATAAAGGCTAATTCACATTAAGTCATGGTTCATACAATTCATTCATTATTCACAAATCATGTTCAAGCACTAGTGGAAAAAACACTAGTTGCTGCGGGCTCAAAAGAACTTGATGTTGCGCATTATAAGGCGTAGCTATTGAAGGCGCAGCTAATTGAAAAAAAATATTAGCTACGTACATGTTCGTAGCAAAGCTTCTTCATTAGTTGCGGGCTAAGTGAATAAGCCCGCAGCAACAAGTCGCAATAGCTGCGGGCCACACCATATAACCCGTAGCTAATGATGATATCACCATTTGCTGCGGGCTATGGCATGAGGCCCGCAACAAATGTAAACTTTTTTATTAAAAAAAAACATGTAGGTCTGTTACCTCACACCAACCGCAGCCCCCCTCTCATAATAGCCTGCTGAGAATGAATAATTTAATGTAAACTAAATAAATTTATTTTATATAGATGATTACAGCACCACCTTTAATACCAAAAGAGTATAGTTTAGGAAAATTTTTGAAAACCCCCTGCAACTATCCAGTTTTTGTGAATAACCCCCAGTAACTTTTTTCTGGAAAAATAACCCCCAACAAGTTATGAAAGTTAGTGTTTGCACCCCTAAACCCTAATTCTGTTAACTTTCTCCGTTAAGTGGGACCCACTTGATTCTTTCCCTCATAAAACACATTGAAATTACACTACTACCCTTGCTTTTAATTCTTCAATTGATTTCCCTCTCTCTCTCTCCTCCTTCCTTCCAATTTCCCACCTTTCATCTAGCTCCTCTTTCCTTCCAACTCACACCTCCATAACAGGAATGACTTCTTTCCCCCTAGACATTAGCCCCTCACTCAATCTCCTTTTGTTCGATTTTAGAGCCAAAGCAATTCAACAAACATTTGACCACCACCAAATCAATAATTCATGTCCCCCCCGAATTTCTAATTGTTCATCATCACACCATTGCCAGTTAAAATTATTTCTTTCTCTCTTTATGTATGTATACATGATGTGAGGTTAGCATCAGCAATGGCGGAAGGCAGAGGTGTAGCTGGTAATGTTAGGAGAGGAAGAGGTCGAGATGTGAGCCCTAACTCTATAATATTAACATTCGAGTCCAATTTCATTAGCCTCTTCTCTTCAGCTTTTGCTGTTGTAGACCACTGAAATTAATGGGATTAGACAGAGGGTAAGTAAATGAGTCATTAGGTACTGATACCCAAGTTTAACGTACTTAAGATTCACACTTTGCAGAAAATCGGCAACCACCGTGAATGGTGGATCTGAACGCCGTGTTGTGGTGGTGGTTGTTACAGGCATGATTTTTGAGAGGTGGGTTATGCATAGTTGGCAATTGAACAATTTCATAACTGCTCAGTACCCAACAATCCAACAACCACACGATATTGTATTTAAATCGCCATAAAACGAGCTAAACTACTTGCATCACAGTCATACCAAGCTTCTTCATAATTGAGTTAAAGTTGTAATTTTTGTAGCAATTTAATTATCTAAGTATGATTGCTTATGGTTTTATAGTTGAATTTCGAAGTACCCATATGACATTTAGTTGTTATAATGAAGTGGGTTGTTTTTTTTGAAATGGTGTTAATTTTGGGAGAAATTGAGTGATTTGATGGGGAAAGTTCAAACAGGGGAGGAGAGAGAAAAATGGTGTGAGGAGAAGGTAGTGGTAATGGCGGAAATTAGAAGGTGGGTCATGCAATTATGAAGGTTAATTGAAGTAGGTAAGTGTTAATTTTGGGAGAGAGAGGGGGAAAATCAATTGAACAATTAAAAGCAAGGGTAGTAATGTAATTTCATTGTGTTTTAGGAGAGAAAGAATCAAGTGGGTCCCACTTAACGGAGAAAGTTAACAGAATCAGGGTTTAGGGGGTGCATCCAATAACTTTAATAAGTTCCTGGAGGTTATTTTTCCAAAAAAAAGTTGTCGGGGGTTATTCACAAAAACTGAAAAGTTGTAGGGGGTTCTTCACAAATTTTCCTATAGTTTACTAATACAATGGCAGAAACGTTTTAGAAAAGAATACAGTTCTTTGATCGAGGCTCAATTCTGCACTAGGTGGGAATATCTTTAGTACTCTGGACATCAACAAGGGAACCGATTTTAGAAGTTGTAAATGAGTTATGCTCATTACCCATGAGAATATCGAGCTCTTGCCTCCCAATCACGTTAGGTTCTGGCCAGTGGTTATCATCTTCATAAACTGATTGAAGCAATTAATAACATCACCATAAATCATTGGAAGGTAATACTTGTAAAAGTTAGGTATTTGCACATCTCAACATAAAACTGCAACAAGTTGGGATAAACCTCCCATCAAGATCACCTATGCTAGGAGGAGGAAGACACCAACAACAACAGCAGCAGCTCAGTAAAAGATTAAAAGGAGTTATTTGTCTTTTTGCTTAATACCTTTCTGTTATTTCTTTTCTGCTCTTGTTATAGATTCTGTTAAGTGAGTCATCATTTCCTCTAACAGATTTCTGTTAATGAGGTGAAGGGGTGTTGAGGGAATCTTTGTGAATGTGTATAAATAAGGGCTCAAGAGGAGAGCAGAGTATGCAATGAATGAGAGCTGAGTATTTGGGAGAAACCTCATTTTCTCGAATTAATGAGGGATTGTAGCTAAGATTGCCTTGCTCAATCAACTATCTTACTGTTTGTGTCTACTCTTAAGCTTTTCAGTTTTCAGTTCTTACCAAATTGGTATCAGAGCTACTTACGAACCTAGGTAAAAATGGGGACGAATTCACAAAGAATTGAGCAGTTGGAGAAACGACTGGGAGAGTATATGGAGGGAAGTGAGCAGAGGATTTCGACGGTGGTGGGAAGAGAAACTCAACCTCTACAAGAGGCGTTGGCTCAAATGGCGACGGCCATTGCCAAACTCACCGGTGATTTTGGAACGCATTCAACAAGGATGGAAGGGAGGATTGATCGAGCACGTGAAGCACAAGAAGTCACGTTAGCTCAAATGAGAAATGAGCAGAGCACGTTTCAAGAGGAGGTAAGGGCTCAGATGAATGGAAATCGAAGAGAAGAAGGAGGGCCATCACAAAATCGAGTGAATCTGGAGGAGGAACTCGAAATTGCAGCAGAAAGAAGGATCGAAAATGAAAATGAGAGGGTTTCTCGACACTCGGAGACACCAGTGAACGACGGCGGAGGTGGAACTGGCTGGAGATTCAAGAAACTCGACCTACCTCTGTTTGATGGTAGCAACCCAGATGGTTGGATCATTAGGGCAGAGAGATTCTTCCATTTTTATCGCCTAAGTGAAGAAGAGCGGGTGGAGGCGTCCGTGGTGGCATTTGAAGGCGACGCACTTTTCTGGTACCAGTGGGAGAATCGTCGCCGGCCGATAAGAAGGTGGGAGGAGTTAAAAGGGCTCCTCCTCAAGAAATTTCGATCAACCGCCACCGGAACGTTGCATGAACAGTGGCTGGAGCATCGGCAGGTGGGAGATGTGATTAGCTTTTCCAAGAGGTTTGTGGAGCTGCTTGCGCCATTAAAGGAGATTCCAGAAGAGCTTGCTAAAAGCCAATATATAAATGGGTTGAAGGAATCCATCCGTGATGAAGTTCGGGTCATGGGTCCTATGGATTTGGACCATGCAATGGAGCTGGCCCAACGGATTGAGGCCAAATTTAAAAATGCTGAACCCAGAAAGTGGGCCACTCGAAGTGGGCCTCCTTATAAACCCAATTCTTTTTTTAACCCAAGCCCCAGCTATTTCAATAATAGCTATAATCCCAAAACACCAAGCCAACTTAACTATTCATACCAAACCCATTCTTCTCATCCAAACACCAGCCCAACACCACAAAACTCCACCACCACAAACAGCTCCCTCCACTCCACAGCTTCCAATACACCCAGAACCAGCTATACCCAAAATAACCCCAAAAACCGTAGCTTTGTGAGAAGACTCAGTGAAGCTGAAATGCAGAAAAAGAGGGAGAAGGGTTTATGCTTCAAGTGTGATGAAAAGTGGAATTTCAACCATAAATGCAAGGGGAAAGAATTGAGTATGATGATCACCATTGAAGGTGAAGAGGAGGAAGAAGAAGAATTTGAACCTGAAGAAGAGAGGTTAGAGTTTGAAACTCAACCAGAAATTTCATTAAACTCAGTTATGGGGCTCACTAGCCCAAAAACTCTCAAGATGAGGGGAACAGTGAGAAGGGAGAATGTGGTGATAATGGTTGACCCTGGAGCTACTCACAATTTCATCTCCACTGAGTTAGTACAGAGACTGTCCATCCCAACTATCCAAACCAAACCTTTTGAAGTATCCCTAGGAACAGGGAAAACTGTGCAAGGAATTGGAGAGTGTTAAGCAGTAGAAATTGAACTCCAAGAGGCTATAGTGGTAGAGGATTTTCTCCCTCTTCCCCTAGGCAACTCTGATATCATTCTAGGCATTCAGTGGTTAGAAAAATTGGGAACCATGAGCACTAACTGGAAAACTCAAACTCTTAAGTTCCAGTTAGGAGGTAAAACAATCACACTTAAGGGTGATCCCACCCTAGGGAGGACTGGAATCTCTTTGAAAGCAATGATGAAGACTATTAGGAAGGAAAAAGGAGGCTTGTTGGTTGAGGTTAATCTGATTCAAGCAACTGAAAGGCAGAACTTGGAGGAGCAGGAGCAAAACTCAATAATTCAGCCACTCTTACAGCAATACAAACAGGTATTCAATATGCCTAATGGTCTGCCCCCTAGTAGAAACCATGAACATGCTATTGTATTGAAACATGGAGAAAATCCTGTGAGTGTAAGGCCTTATAGATATCCACAGTTTCAAAAAGATGAAATAGAAAAGCTAATTAAAGAAATGATGCTAGCTGGGGTAATTCAAGTATCCTCAAGTGCTTATTCTAGCCCTGTATTACTTGTTAAGAAAAAAGATGGCTCTTGGAGATTTTGTGTAGATTATAGGGCTCTAAATAAAGCAACTGTCCCAAATAAATTTCCTATCCCTATAATTGATGAATTGTTGGATGAGTTATATGGAGCTACCATCTTTTCAAAACTTGATTTAAAATCAGGATACCATCAGATTAGGATGAAGAAAGAGGATATACCAAAAACTGCTTTTAGAACTCATGAGGGCCATTATGAGTTTTTAGTGATGCCATTTGGGTTGACAAATGCTCCAGCCACATTTCAAGCACTAATGAATGAAGTGTTTAAGCCTTATTTGTGAAGGTTTGTGCTAGTTTTCTTTGATGACATATTGGTGTATAGCAGAAGTGACAGTGAACATGTGAAGCATTTGGAAACAGTTTTGGGAGTATTGCAGGAAAATGCTCCATATGCTAACTTTAAAAAGTGTGAATGGGGAAAAACTGAAATAGCCTACCTTGGACATGTGATATCCCAGCATGGGGTAGCAGTGGATCAGTCCAAAATCCAAGCTATTTCTTCTTGGCCTACTCCTACATCTCTTAGGGAGCTCAGGGGATTCCTTGGCCTCACTGGGTATTATAGGAAGTTTATACAAGGCTATGCTTCACTAGCCCAACCACTCACTGATCAGCTCAAAAAAGACAACTTTGGTTGGACATCACAGGCCACAGAGGCATTCAACAAACTCAAGCAAGCTTTGGCTACTGCCCCTGTATTGAGGATGCCAGCATTCAACACTCCTTTTGTTGTTGAGGCAGATGCTTGTGGGTATGGATTAGGGGCTGTTTTGCTCCAACAAGGCCATCCTATAGCCTATTTCAGCAAAATGCTAGGGCCAAGAGCCAGAGCAAAGTCCATTTATGAAAAAGAACTCATGGCAGTGGTGCTAGCTGTGCAGAAATGGAAGCCATACTTGCTAGGTAGGCACTTCATTATACACTCTGATCAACAGAGCTTAAGATACTTGATGGAGCAGAGGGAGGTTGGCACTGACTATCAGAGATGGATGAGCAAGCTAATGGGATATGATTTTGAAATACTCTACAAACCTGGGCCCTCCAACAAGGTGGCTGATGCACTATCAAGAAGAACAGCAGAGGTGGAGTGCAACAACATGATGACAGCCTGTCCTTTGCAATGGGACTGTTTGAAAGAGGAAATCAACAAGGATCCAATCATACAACAACTCACACAAGCTGTGGCAGTTGAAGATCTTACTCCAAAAGGATACACAGTGGAGCAAGGGATTTTGAAGCATAAAGGAAGGGTGGTGATTCCTAGCCAGTCACCTCTTGTCTCACAAATCTTGAAAGCCTATCACAACTCTCCTATGGGGGGACATTCTGGGGATTTTAAGACCTACCAAAGAATTGCTGCAGAGTGGTTTTGGCAGGGGAATGAGGAAGCAAATCTCTAAGTATGTACAAGGCTGTGAGGTGTGCCAACAACAGAAAACCTCCACTCTAAAACCTGCTGGTCTATTGCAACCATTGGCTATTCCCTCTCAAATTTGGGAGGATATTACTATGGACTTCATAGAGGGTCTGCCTAAATCAAGGGGGTATGATACCTTGCTGGTGGTAGTGGACAGACTCACTAAGTACAGTCACTTTATTCTCTTAAAACACCCTTTTACTGCTATTGGGATGGCTGAAACATTCCTCAAAGAGATTGTAAGGTTGCATGGGTTTCCTAATTCAATTGTATCTGACAGAGATAGAATCTTTATGAGCCAGTTTTGGAGGGAGCTCTTCAAATTACATGGCACAACTCTCAACAGAAGCACTGCCTATCACCCCCAAACTGATGGGCAAAGTGAAGTGGTTAATAAGAGTGTGGAGGGATATTTGAGATGCTTCATTAATGGGCAACCTAAGACTTGGGCCAACTGGGTTTCATGGGCTGAATATTGGTACAACACATCATGGCACAACTCCACTCATTGTACTCCTTTCAAGGCTGTGTATGGTAGGGACCCCCCACATTTACTTAGATATGAGCCTGGCTTAACAGTGATGGCAACACTGGAAGAACAACTCCTTGAGAGAGATGCAATACTGGATGAACTGAAGTTTCAACTCCTCAAGGCTCAGAATTACATGAAGCAACAAGCAGATAAACACAGAAGGGATGTGCAGTTTGTGGTAGGAGACAAGGTATACTTGAAACTCAGGCCCTACAGACAGAAATCTTTGGCTAAAAGGCCTTTTGAGAAACTTGCAGCTAAGTTTTATGGGCCCTATGAAGTCATACAAAAGATAGGCAGAGTGGCTTACAAACTTGCTCTTCCTGAAGGAGCTCAAATCCATCCTGTTTTTCATGTATCACAACTGAAACAGATGGTGGGGCTGCATACAGTTCAACCCACACTTCCCCAGACTTATCAGCAGAACTCACCTTGGAAGTCACACCCCAATCAGTGTTGGGAGTTAGACAAGTTCCACATGGAGCAGCTAGTACTACAGAGGTGCTCATTCAATGGCAGAACCTGCCAACTCAAGAAGCAACCTGGGAGGAATTCACTACTTTGGACTCAAGGTTTCCCTCTTTTCACCTTGAGGACAAGGTGAGAGTTTGGGTGGGGGGTAATGCAACAAGTTGGAATAAACCTCCCATCAAGATCACCTATGCTAGGAGGAGGAAGACACCAACAACAACAGCAGCAGCTCAGTAAAAGATTAAAAGGAGTTATTTGTCTTTTTGCTTAATACCTTTCTGTTATTTCTTTTCTGCTCTTGTTATAGATTCTGTTAAGTGAGTCATCATTTCCTCTAACAGATTTCTGTTAATGAGGTGAAGGGGTGTTGAGGGAATCTTTGTGAATGTGTATAAATAAGGGCTCAAGAGGAGAGCAGAGTATGCAATGAATGAGAGCTGAGTATTTGGGAGAAACCTCATTTTCTCGAATTAATGAGGGATTGTAGCTAAGATTGCCTTGCTCAATCAACTATCTTACTGTTTGTGTCTACTCTTAAGCTTTTCAGTTTTCAGTTCTTACCAAAAACCCTAAATATCAAAGGAAGAACAAGTAAAAAGAAGGGAAACCTAGAAAGGAGAAAGGAGGCCAAAGGCAGACCTCGCTGTCGGAAATGATGAGACGGCACTCCCGAAGGACGGTGGGAGTGAGGAAGACCTCCTTACGAATTCTGGTGTCGTTTTTGTAGTTGGAATTGTTAGCATAGCGAAGCTTGCTGTCGGGTCGAAACTCTAACTCAAGGAACTCATGCCCCAACTTGCCTCTGTGACGGAGATCAAGATCAACATGAAAAACATTTATCAAGATCAACAAATTTTTAGGCTTAAGAATTGGATGCAAGTTCTATTTATTTATTTTTGTTTTTTGAGCTTACTAGTGCATTAATCTGATTGCTTCAAAATCAGAGGAAGAAAAGAGAAATGTAGCATAAACTAAGCAAACCATTTCTACAAATAATCCTCACACAAACAAGTAGAGCAATATATGATGGAACTAATTTAACTAGATATATGTTTGTATCAGAACAACAATCAGTTTGGTCCCTATTCACCTTTATTTGAATCAAAGGGCAAGCTGTCCACTGGTACAGATTTATAGCCAATACTCTTAAGTACCAACCTGCAAAAATAAGAGAGTACGTGATTAAAAGGATTCAGCTGAAACACATGGGCAACCAGATTACTGAAATAGCTACTTTTGATCCTCCTTAGTTTCATGACAAAGGGCAAGAATTCTTGGACAAGCGTGGAGTCTGTTTGGAAGTTAAGATCACACATGCCAATTATCATTCCACATGGTACTATAACTCGAGATAATTTGAATCTGAATATACAAGCAACAGTAAGTATACAGGAACATCTATCAATTATACGGAGAATACAAGTAGTTCCACCAATCATGCTTGACTGAGTATGAAGCAAATTAGAAAAATAAATGGAGCAAATTGCATCATTAGTAATAAAGTAACTAAACGTATTTCCAAAGAAGAAGAAAATTAGAGAACAAGGTGGTTAGAACTCTTACTTTCAAGGGCTATCGACCTTGCCATTCTCCTCTGGGATAACAACTAGCTTCTTGTCAGCAAGGAGTTTGCCAAAAATTTTGCTTAAGCACTAGACATACAGGACGAGCAGAAAATATTCTCCTCGATATGACGCGAAACCGCTTGAGATTGTAAAAGCTAGTGACAAGCAGCTAGCCCAAAACTTGCATACGACACAACATGAACTAAGTAGCTCATCCTATTGAGAAGATCTACAATTTTCCCAGATACTTAATTAGATTTCAGACTTTGGCTTAAAGAGGTACATAACCACTCTCTATGTTCTCAAATTCTCCAGTTCCAACTACTATCTGCCTACCGGAGTCCACTGCAAAATAAATGAGTAATTCAAGCCACATTTCAGAATTTAATATTCATAACCTGAGCAAAAAAAAGCAAAAACTTTACTTCTGAAGACTTGGGCTAGCATATGTTTTCAAGAGGGTCATAAATATAGTTAACTCAAAGCTACATGGCGTTGCCATTGACAAACTACAACTATACATGAGATGAATGCCATACTGTTAACTGCCTTATTGCACAAAATCGGACAAAAGAGACACGGTGAGATAGAAAACGTAATGTTTTCTTTAGCAACTTGGTAACTAAAGGTGGGTATAAAGAGCAACTACCTCTAAGCATTGTCTTCTCAAAGTGAACAACAGCAGCATGGCCATCCTTTTTCTCTGATCCCAAAAATCTGTCTGGCTTCTGAAAGAAAACAAATTGAGCTCTCGTTGACCAGCAGCAAGACTCGCAGACTTTGAAGTGGCTGCCTTACATAATAATCCATACACCCTTTTCTGAATTCGACTGGTCCTCTTCCTTACCAAATTTATGCATGAAAATTAGGACTATTAGATAACTAGTCAAAGGAACATTAGGAGAAGATTACTATCGGCATAATGAACTAAAGTATGAAGTTATGTACATTTATAAAGCAATACCTCATCCGCTGGCCTTTTCTCAAGATCATCTTCTTGAATGCTAATGTACAAACCTTTAAGCCTTGCAATCAATATTAAGATATATCAACCCACTAGTTCTAAACTAACATGACAGGGAATAAAAATATAAAGCAACGTTACTGGATTGCATGTACGCTGAATCAAAAGACTTTTCATGTTCTCGTATTAGATAGTGAAATTTTGTTTTGATTGTGGGTATCATTTGACAGAAATGGAAACATATGATACTCAGAGATTTTCATCTAGCACAAACAGCGTAGACCAAAAATGTTTTGGGCTAAGAGCTGATCATGTTACGATTCATACTAACATTAAACTGATCCTGCAACATCCTAGCCCTCTCATCACACATGCTTGCAATAGATTCTTTCCTCTTTTCAAATGCTTGTGAGCTCATGTACCAAAAGATTAATAAACAAGACATGATCCACAAAACGACCCGAGCAACCAAGAGCTTCTTCCACCATGTTTTAATAATAATAAAAATGAAAATGATAATAAAAATGGTGGATCTTACAGCTACTCCTAGTAATTTCCTCCCACCAATTACACAAAACCTTGCCACCATCACCAACCAAACTACGCTTAACATCCATCATTGCACCGCTAACCAGCCAATTTACGGGGATCACAGAGATAAACAAACAACATATCATCAAAGAACATGTCCCACCTTCAACCCAAAACCAAGCACATGAAGCAAACTCATACAAACACTGTAGTACCTCAAAACCAACACCCAACTCAAAACGAAAATCAAATTTTGAAGAGAAATAGTGCAGAACAAAGAGGAATAAGCATATGAGGCAAAAGGGTATAAGAAATTAAGCTAAAGATGAGGTTTTCCACCCACTTTTCCTATATGAAGCAAAAAGATGGATTGGAGACAGACTTCAAAGAGAATTTAACTGACCCCGAGCTCATCAACCAACCAAAACAATTAATTGTGAATCACACAAGATACAACTCTAACGTATTAAAAACCGTAACATTTAAGATATTTTCAAGCAGCACGAACCAATTTCAATAACTATCAAGCCAATAAATATTCAACACATGTAGATCTAATCGCACAACATCAATTGAAACTTGAATCGTCAATCATGTAAACCCTAGAACTGTCAAACTACATATCCATCAAAAGTAAACTTGGAAGATCAACAAAAAAGGGGGAAATTGAAGAAACAACACCAGCCAAACGGACATTTTCACATCAAGTAACATCTCCACATCAATTTGAAGAAACAACAACAACGAATCGGAAATTAAGTTACAGATCTGATAAAGAAGAAAAGGGGATGCGAGTAAGAGTAATGAAAAGGTAAAACAAATTGGAGTACGACCCCAGGAGTGTTGAATGTGTTGGAACGAGCTCCAATAGCAATGAAAAGGTACCACAAGTCACACTTGGTAGCAAAGGGATGAATGCAAAGTAATTATGAGGACTTATGATATGAACATCATATGAAGGATTCTTCAAGAAACTGGTTCCAGCCCAGCCAGTTCCAGGCACCAGCTAAAGTATTCTTTACAAAGTCGAGCATCCTGAGAAGCTTCCTATCACATCCAAATCCACCAACTCCAAACACTTAAGTTCAATCATACTAGATGATAATTATAAACTCGATTCGATCAATGAAGCTCAATTAACATTACTGAATTTCTTAAAAGATTCATTGATTCTTTCCAGAAATTTCTCAAATTTAGCTGTAAATTCTTCAAAGTTAGAGTTTCTAAATCACCAAATTCTCATATAACATTCCAACATAAAAGAACCAATGCAGCTTAAAACATAAAAATGAATTTATAAATTGCAAAATAAAAACTAGTGGAACTCTAATGAAACAAAATAAATTAGAAGGCAATAAACAAAGCATATGCCAGAATTCTCATCAAGAATCAATTTATCAAGTGATGAAAAACATTCACAAAAACTAGGTATAATCAAAACATTTCATAATAAGAATCAAAGAAGAAAGAGAGAGAGTTACGAGAATTAGCCAAGGACAATCAGTTGGATTCAATGGGTAAAGCCATGTCTTCGAGGGACTTCGCGGAAATTCGATTTTGAGGTTAAGAGTGAAATGCAGAGAAACCCTAGCTGGGTATGGAAGATGAAAGGATTGGCGAACTGAGAATGAATAACGAGAGGATGAAAATGGGGCGAACTGAGAATGGAACGCCTGAGAATGAGGCGAACTGAGATTGGGACAACCCTAGATTGGAACGCAGCTTCAATGGGAGAGAGGGAAAGAGAGGACAATGCTTCGCGGCCATTTTGTGTTATATCTAAAATTAAATCAAAATCTAAAATTTCCTCTCTTTTTTTGCCACTATAGCTGCGGGCCTACACGAAGCGCCCGCATCAACTAATTTATAGCTGCAGGCTTCTCTATAAGCCCGTCACAAAAGCAAGCTAGCTGCGGGCTAACTTACAAGCCCGTAGCTACAAGGGAGCAGCAATATGTATTTTTTCCACTAGTGAAGCCATATAGAACAAATCATCATTTCATTACCAAATTAAAAGAGTATCATACTCATTTCATTCTTAACATAATAGTAGTTTCGACCTGGATAGAAATAGCAATATTACATAGATAGTCAAGCTAATACTAGCGTTAATAAGTCCACTTAGTTTCCTAATAGTTAAGGCTATCTAGGGTTAATGTTTCATTCCTCGTATTCCGATGGATCCTTGTACCACCCCTATTTTAAAGAGTATTTTATTAATTGGTAATTAAGATTATTAACTTAATTATATATTAATATTCCTCAAGTTTATTTAAAGGAAGTTGGATTTGATTATAGAATTATTGAAAAGTTAATTATTTATTTAGTTGATAAATTTTTAATAGAAAATTTTCAAGAAATATTGAGTTCAATTCTTGTAACAAGTATGAGTAATTATCGTTTTAAATGAAGTTTTATTGGAATTAATTTATATTTAAAAGGTAAATAGATGTACTTAAATATATGTAAAGGGAAAGGTTTTAAGATAGTTAGACCACATAAAATAGATTGGGGAGATTATATTGGAATAGAAAGAATAAATAAAAAGGAAAAAGAAAAAGAAAACAAAAGAGAGCAAGGAGCAAGGGATTACGTTATTTTGGTTTCTTCAACAGAAGAGAAGACATGGAGAGGAGGAGGAAAGGGAGAAAAGGGATTTCGAAGGGGAGAGATGTTCGACTCCGAAGAGCCACCGACAGCATCAATGAAGAGGAACACACGCTCATGAAGGGAAGACAGAAACAAAGCGGCAAAGAGAAGGGAGCAAGAGCTCATTCTAGTTTGTTTTAGGGCGTCTATGGCTCGTTTGAGGGGCGATTTGATAGCTACTCTTCATCCATAATCTTCCATAGTAGTGGGTAAGTCGAATTTATTACCCTAATTTCAGTTTTTATCAAGTTTATGAACGTTAGGGTTTTTATATGGAAATTGAATCGGGGGTTTTTGATTTTGAAGGTTTGGGTGTGGAATTGAAGTTTGATATGATCTTAAATGATAGTAGGAAGAGTTAAGAATGTGTATGTAGTTGTATTGATATGAAAAGTTAGATTGTTAATGTTAAATGAAAGAAATATAGTGAGGAAATTCGTAAGAATTACATACCAGTTTCGTAAATTGCATTTTTGGACAGTTTCTGAGCATTTTTAGCAAAAATATTATTACAAAAAGTTGTTCGTATTGAAATGTTACTCAAGATAGGCTTACGAAACTCTTGATTTGGACTTAGTAGGAGCAAGTTATGCTCATTTTAAATTTCTGCCCAAACTTCATATTTTCTATAGTTGATTTTAAAACTACATATATTTGTATATTGGTTTCATAATGAACTTTTGACTATGCAAATGTATATATGATTCGTAAAGGTTGTTTTTATATAAAGTAATATGATTTTAACTAATTTGGAAAAGGTTTTAGTTAGATGGTTGTTAAGGTGAAATGGAAGTTTAGTTTAGGATACTGAAGTCATTTATATGGTTTATGATTGTTTGTTTATATGATTTATATGGGATTGAGAGAAGATGGTTGTTCCTAAAACTAGAGTTAGGTAAAGCTCATTACTAGTTAGCTAAGTCTATTATTATTTATTGAATACATATATGTTATTATGTAGCTTTCGAGTTCACTAAAGAGTCGTTTGGAGGTGGTTATTTTGCTGTTATTCGTAAAAGGTAAGGTTTCATATTCAACACTTTTATAGTTTACATTATAAGTCCAAAGAGGTAAGATTTCTTACTTAAACATTTTATAAGTTTAAAAGGTATGATTTCTTATTAAGACGTTTATAGTTACAAGAAGAGTTTTATAAAAGTTTTAAACTCATTTTGATTGAGTTTCTTTTAAAAGATGGTAGTTTACACTAGTGGAAAAAATAGCTATTGCTGCGCCCTATTCGCTGCGGGCTATGTGAACAGCCCGTAGCTAATGTACATTAACTACGGGCCTCTTAGAGAGCCTGTAGCTAAGTTCAATTTCGAGGCGGGCTATATGTTGTGGCCCGCAGCTAAATTGACAACAATTCGTAGCTGGGTTCTCTTGAAGCGGGCTACTTTAAAGGCCCGTAGCTAAGTTTTACATTTTGGTTTTTTTGATGGCCGAAAACATTTGCTTCAATACACAAAAAGTGAATTCATATGTTGCCCTTATTTCATCAATTCTCTCTCTCCCCTCTTCTCTCATTACAACAATGGCGATTAGCATTTTCTTCTTTGCCTTCAAGGTACTCCAACTTAATCTACTCTACACACATGCTTGTACTCAAATTGTTTTACCTTTTCATTTATGTTATTTTCGTTGCATGAATTCTAGGGTTTACATGATTGACGATCTGAATTTCAATTGATATTGTGCGATTAGATCCATTTCTGCACTCTTCTTCATGTGTTGAATAATTATTGGCTTGATAGTCATTGAAATTGGTTCATTCTGCTTGTAAAATATCTTAAATGTTTCGCTATTTGATTAGTTGCTAAATGTTCCGAAATTGGTTCATTCTGCTTGGAAACTATCTTAAATGAATCTGTAGTTTGATAATTCTAGGGTTTACAGAATATCTTTTTCCATTTGTTCAATTAAAGCCCTAAATTCGCATCTTAAATCGTAATTTTGTTATGGCTTTTTGCTAATCAGAATCTTTTTTTTTTTTTGCCTTATATTGTCATTGATATCTCAATAATAAATGAAGAGTTCATATTGATGGTGATTCTTGATGTTTTAAATAGATTAATTTTTTCGCAAAGGTGAATGTCTGCTTGCACCTTTTGTACTGGTTTAAGCCATGCTTTTCTAGATTGTTGAGATGTTAGGGTTTTGAATACGTTAGAGTTGTATCATTGTGTGGTTCGCAATTGAGTGGTTTGGTTGGTTTATGAGCTCGGGGTTAGTTCAAAAAATGTCCTTGTATCTAGTGGCCTCCAACTTAACAATAATACATATAGTGATCTTATCAAAATTCATAGCTAACCCATCATTAAAAATGCATTTACTAATCTACCCATAGTTTTTTTTTCGACATCTGATCTACCCATAGTAAGATAGCAATTTAGAACCTCTGTTAACCCATCTTTTCTCTGTTTCATGCCATATCTTTTTCTAACTCAGAACTTGAAAATTTCAACATACCTTTTCACCTTCTTCATTTCACCCTCCATTTCTTTTGAACATAATTGAGATCATAATTCAGGTCCTTCCTCAAGAAATAGCTGCATTTCATTATTAAAACACTAAGGTTTCTTACTCTTCTTCTTTCTCTCTCCTTTGACATCCTCATCTTCATCATTATCATCACAACTGTATCCATCAAAATTGGATGAACTTCAATGTGCTGGTTAGGGAATAACCAAGGGTTTTCAAACCATATTGCTTGAATTTAACACAAAAATCAGATTTTGTTCCTCTCATAATCAAGCAATCTACTTAGACTATTTGACGTTCGATGACATCCTCCCTGTAGAACGTTCTAGATATAGCTCAACTGCTCAAGCTTCAAATTCCAAATTCATTGTGAGAAACTGATATATGAATTAGATTCTAAAGCTTGTTCACAGCCAGGGATCCCAAAATTGACATACCAAGTATACCCCTCATTACACAGCGAAGAAACGCCAAAATTGGAATAAGAGTGCAGCGAAGAGATCAAACCATTGACTGGAGGCAAGCATAAGAGCCTTAGAGGAGACTGACAGATTTAGTTGGATGGTTATGGTATGAAAAACAGTGAAGAGGATTGAAGAGTAGAGAGCGTTCTAAATTGCTAGTTAATTAGGGTTAGGTTAGTAATTGCAGTTTAAATAATGGGTTAGATGGTTAGCCATGGATTTGGGCAAATAAGAGTACTATATGTATTTGTATTAAGTTGAGGGCCACTTGATAGAAGTACATTTTTTGCTTGTCACCATATAGAATATTTTGAAGCTCGAGGCCACCATATAGAATTTCCCATTATTAATTAGAGCAGGGGCCATTTCTTTGCTCACTCTACCCTGTACTCTCCCTAATTTCATTATCACAATCACTCAGTCATAAGTGCAGCACAGAAATAAACAATCACTCAATAGAACTGTGAATGTACTACGTATAGTTTCTCTTTCTCTGAACTAGAGAAAGGAAAGTTTCTGAACTTGAGGATAAGTGCTCATGCAGCTGTGATTGCTTGTATGAGCTGAAATAAATCTAATGCCATGAGTGAAAAATTCAACAAACATACCTCATACCTCCTTCTTACTCGCACCGTTTCCTTTTTCTTTTTAATCTTTTAAATTTGCATATAGATTTCATTCTCTAGCCAACTAAAAGCATTTGAAAATTCATTGCTCTAATGCCAAGAGTGCCAAGTAGAGGATACTCCCCCTCTCACATGAAATAAATCTAATGCCATGAGTGAAACTCTTGTAAGATTGATTTTTCTTGATCATTTAAGGATAGGACTCCATATCTGATTGCTCAGTGTCATTGATGATGTTTATGTTGCATGTAGTTATAAAAGCATATTTAATCAACCTTTATTGTAATGCAGGTGGTGGACTACGAATTTCATACACTGTGGCAATACAACAATCAGTATGTTTGTTTATCTTGTGGCATTGACCTTGCATCTTGTTTGTTTTATTTTGTGTCGTGGTTATTGACTTATCTAGAAATGAATTTGAATTATTTCTTGCAAACTTTGATGGATTAGGAATTGTTACTGTTGCTTACATGTCAATAATACTAGTTGGGAATAAGTTAGATCAATTAATGAGATGCCTTTGTCTTTTTGCTATTTCCTTTACTACCCTCTTTCATCTTCTGCTGCACCTAAAAGTTTTTTCTCCCTTCATGATTGGCTGATGTTTTGACAGGAGTGGACGAATCTTAAACTATGTGATTAAGTGAGAATTGTATTGCATTTTGGTGGATTTAGATTGTAGTTGTGGCCTTCAATGTTCATTTAGAAACTTAACTTGATCCATCTTTTGTGCAGTTTAATATGCTACTTGTGTCTGCTCATGAACAAAGTTCTTTTTTTTGTGGTTTGTCTTATATTTTTAGCATCATCCTGCTCTTCTTTCAGTTTCTAGCATCAATAGTAGCAGCCCTTTGTGAAAAGGACTCCAGCAAACCTGAAACTGCCCCTATAGTCCAAGAGGTAAATCAAAGTAACGTACTGCACCAGCCACATATCATCGAGTCTGGAAGGATCTTCCGAATTCCAGAGTTTTCGGTCATCACAGCAGTTGAGGGTGATTGAGATATGAAGAAGACTGAAGCCTTCTCCTTGTTAAGTCCAGTCATGCACATCTCAACTCGAGTGTTCACAGAGTCATCACAACTGATCATTTCAGGAGATGCATAGTAAACATGCCATTTTGGGGTTTGCAGGTTTCCTTAACACAAAGACCTTGCTGCCCCTAGCAAGCTTCCCAAAGTAATTGTCCAGGACAGCAACCTCTTCAGAAAAGCTCCGATGAGGAAAAGACTGAGCTCCTGGGATAATGAAACTACCACGTGTATAGCACACAGATTTCATATCCAGAGAAAGGCTTGCAGCCAACTTCAAAATAGGTGCTTCGAAATCAGGTTCAAGACTTCCGACTCTTATTCAACAACAAAAATAAAGACAAACACATAATATTAGAGTAGTAATCTTTTTCTTCTTTTTTATCCTCTTATTATTATGCATGAATAAGAGGTTGTGTTATCTATGTGGTGTAAGTATAGGTGGCAATCGGGTCGTTCGGGTCGGGTCTGGGTCGGGTCACTTTCCGGTCGGGTCTGCTTCGGGTATTCCATTTCGGGTCGGGTCGGGTTTCGGGTATGTCAGTTTCGGGTCGGTCGGGTTTCGGGTATGTCGCTTTCAGTTTCGGGTTAGGTCAATTTTCGGGTCGGGTCGGGTCAATTTTCGGGTCGTTGCCCCAGGCCTCCAACAACGATACAAAGTTCTTGATCGTTGATCGAGGAATTTGACGTATTAGGCTTAAGGGGGAATTGGTATCAGAGCACCACCTTTATATTGGCTTTACTTGAAATTTTGTCGACGATTTACGTGAAATTTAAAATTATGAATAGATATATTATTCGGGTCAGTCTCGGGTCGGGTCAATTTTCGGGTCGGGTCAATCTCGGGTCAGCATATTTCGGGTCGGGTATGGGTCGGGTCGGGTCATTTTGGGTATCGGGTTGATTTCGGGTCATCGATTTCGGGTCAATTTCGGGTCTCGGGTCGGGTCATTCGGGTCGGGTCGTTCGGGTCGGGTCAGCTTTGCAGGTCTAGGTGTAAGCTCACTTTGTTAATTTATCATTTTTTTGTTACTGTAATTTTATTTGCTGATGTGGTTGTACCAGATTTTGTGTGGCATCTTTTCGTGGTTGTACCAGATTTTATAATAAATTGTGCAGACTGTAGGTCTGTGCAGGTTTTTTTTTATAAAAAAAAATCAACTTTGCTGCGGGCCTCAACACATGCCCGCAGCAAATGGTGATATAAAAGCTTTTGTAATATTGCCACTTGTTGCGGGCTTGTGATGAGGCCCGCAACTATTGATGCTTGTTGCTGCGGGCCTCACTTTAGAACCCGCAGCTAATGTTTATTATAGCTGCGTACAATAACTGCGTACATATTGTACGCAGCTAATGTTTTCCACTAGTGTTAGTTTGAAAAATATCTTTTATAGTTTACAAGAAGAGTTTTAAAGGGTTTTTATCTAATATTTGTTGAGATTTGTTTGAATGGGAGGATGTTCCTCCAAAAGATAGAAAGTTTTGTTTTCGAACCGTAATTAAAGGAAAGATTATAAAAAGATATTTCAAATTGTTTTTATGCTTGCAAAGTTATTGGATTGCCTTTGTGGACTCCAAGAATAGTTTTGTGTTTTTAAAGTTGTGGGGATTGCCTATGTGGTATCTCAAAGAATGGAACTTTGTCAGCTTTGTCTCGACATTACAAATATAGAATAGTTGAGGTACGTTGATCAGTACTTCAGACTTAGATCTTCTGCTACGGTTTGGCTGTATGTAGGGTGTGCACACTAGGGGTCTTTGTCTATAGTTATCCGGAGGGCCTAGATAGCCCAAAGGCAAGGAAAGTTTGTTCCATTCCCAAGGTTTATAACTCTTTCTATGTGAAAGAAAAGAAAGAAAAAGGAGTTGTTTTGAAAAGAAAGAAAAGGAGTTGTTTTGACAAAAAAGGAAATAGAAAGGATTTGATTTAGGAATAGAAAAGAAAGGATTGGTTTTAAAAAAGAAAGAAAGAAATGATTTTATGAAAATTTGTTGTTTTATTTGTATGTTTTGAAAGAAAATTATTTGTAGGATATGATTTAATCTATCCTACCCGCATATATGTTTGGCTTTATGATATGAAATCTTGCTCAGCCACTTTGGCTGATACTACGTGCCCGATATATGCAGGTACATGATGGTATAGTAATATTGAAGAAGGTTCGATATATGTTATTCCTATTATTTGTATTGTGGCGAGGACGATCGACTTTGTAACAGTATGATTAATAGTTAATTTATAATTAAGTTTAAAGAGTTTGAGTTTATTAAGTTTACACTATAATGGTGGCTGGATTTTTATAAATACAGGTTTATAAGTGGACGCGAGTCCTAAATTAAGTTTTAGGCGGTCCGTTCTACAAACGGAACTCTGTCGGGATTTTCGGTAGAATTTTTAATAACAAATCTAGTTGTTTAAAGTGTTTTTGGATCACTTAATATAGTTTATTATAGTTAAAGGTTTTAATATAATCATTACAGTCTAAAAGTTTTAAGAAGTCAAGGTTTTTGAGCTCCACACTCGTGGTGAGTGTGATGGTAATAGCCCGGATTAGATTTTTCGCTGCATTTAGGTCTTAATTAGGTTGGTCGTAGATCCGGATTGTTACAGTCTTCTTCCTCATCTTCGACTCCTTCCTCCCCATGGTTCTGACAGGGTGGGATAGGGCTAATTCCTACTTCCTCCGTTTCGCAATGCTCGCAACGTTTCTTGTTTGCTCACTTTCCAATGCAATACTTTGAACCCTAATATCTCGAATTATTGATAAGTAAAAAAATATAAAAATTTGATATTATAATAGTATGCATTAAGACGAATCAAATAAGACCCCATTTGACTATATTTTTTCTTAAATACTTGTGAAAAAATATAACATAAGATTGGTAGATGAATAGTGGTTACTATGCTAATGTTGCGAGCATTGCGAAATGGAGGAAGTATTTCTTCATTGCCACTATCGTTGGCCTCCTCATCATCAGTGGGGAATTGATCATTAAGCCACTTGGCTCTGGTATCGATCATTCGTTTCTCCAGGTAACTTAAGGTGAGGTACCATTTCCCGTCCAATGTGTATCGCTCGTAATTCGGTCTTCCATTTTTCAATACATCAGAGTATTCACTCTTAATTCCTGCGTAAGGGCCATCGTTGGAAAGAGTGTGGATTAAGACACCGGCTTGTTTAGTGGCGTAAGATAGTCCGAACATCCACGAACTTCGTTAAGATGGTAGCATTTCATTGTTAAGCATAGCCTGTAGATGTACGCAGAAGTCGACTCTCCGACTCTCATTCTCAAAAGGTAGGGTCCTTGGTGTGGGGTCCTAATGCTCTTCCTTGTTGTCAAACGTGTTCTGGCCATCTACCAAAACATAATAATAAGTACCTCTAACGAGTATTTTCGTACATGTACGCATAACCCATTCGTACTTACATTCAACCCTTAATTCATATTTTCATCCTAATACATTTTTCCTAAATATTTTTACTAGTTAAACTTCTCTAAACCATTTTTAAGTTTAACCCTATTTGATCCATTTACCTAATATTATTATTTTAAACCTTGCCATAGTTAATCTTAACTCCACTCTAATACCGTTTTGTAGCACCCCGCCCAACTCGAACCCTTTTTCATTTAATAAAACTTGTTGGGGAAAAATCCACGAAAGTTCGATTCGGAGGCGTGCTACCGCCGCACTTATGTTCTTGGAAATAAATGCAAGGCTAATAGGTAACATCAAATTAAATTCAAATTTAATTAAGTTTTACAACGACTAAATTGTTCAATAAAACACTGATTAATAAAACGTCTCACAGTCTCAACGGAAACTAAATTAAAACTAAGTGGATGACAACTCTAAGTGTTCTCTCTTTGTTTCCCCCAGTCAATCACCCACCTGAACAAATACATTGAAGAGAAACAAGAGAGGCAAGCTCCCAGAAATCAGAAAAAGTGAGTAATCCCAACTCCATCCCGTAAAATACTTAAGTTGAAAATACTTTGTGAAAATAATAGGTTAATAGAGTCGAAAGCATAGCACATATACGTATATAGGTACAATTAATAATCACATAAGTGCATACATACATATATATATAAGATTAATAATCACATAATTTCAATTAATTCAATAATCTATTATTATCCCATTGATTAATGAGAGGAAAGAGAACGCTAGTAAGTCGGGGTCAATCCCCAGTAACTACTTTCTTTAAGGGTGTAGGCCGGGGTAAATCCCTATTAAATAACTACAAATATTATAATGTCCATAAACAAAGTCTCTAGTGTGCACACCCCTTCTACTTGGATCAAACAAGATAGAAAGAAGACAAGTAATAGAAAAATCAGCATAGTAAGCGGAAAACCTGTAGGTGGCCGCTGAACCTCTCGTATAAGGCAACCTGTTTATCATTTCCCTCCGATATTCCACTTTTAGTGATTAATATCTTTTATAGAACTATAGAAGTCATCACTTAAATTATATACACATATACAACATCTCATTTAACCAAGTGTGAATTTATTCAAGCCAATATCCATATCACAATTCATTCATGGCTCAACTAGAAAGCCCATTTCATTAATGTACACAATCATCATTTGGAAAATTCAACAATCTATGTATCTCCAATCCATTCAATTATACCAATTTATAAATAACCCATTTATGCATTTTCATTTATAAGGTTTACATAATTAATAGCAATGATAATGATAATGATAATAACAATAATGATGATACTGATGATGATGATAATAATAATAATAATAATAATAATAATAATAATAATAATAATAAATAATAATAAATAATAATAATAATAATAATAATGATGATGATGATAATAATAATATTCATAATGAATAACAACAATAATAGTAATATTAACAATTAATCTTTAATTAAAATAAATGCCGAGAATAAAAGATAAGATTATTTATCAAGATCGTCGGTAACATTAGCGTAATTGTCATATCGTCCATAGTCCATAGTCCATGTTCATGATCCATCTCCATAATTCATAGTCATTAGTCATCTTACTAATCGTATTCCTAATACGCATTAAACTCAATAATTATAATTCATAATAATTTTCATAATTATAATCCACATTTGTAATCACGTAGTAACGTAATTAAATTGTTTTATACTACGGGATCTACGTTTAGATGGACATCAGAGATTACCTCGTGATGCGTGCCCAAAAGTTAGACTCGCGAACCAATCAACTCTCTTGATATTCCTTGTCCACGCACCCGGAGTCTACAATGGACATTAATGAGATCTAAGTTAGTTACCTAAATAACCCCTTTTTTATCAACTTAAATAATTAAAATAGCTCAAATAAAATTTATTAATTATTTCAAAGGAGTTTTATAAATCAAAGTTTATGGCTTTCAAATTATTTATAAAAAATCATTTTAAGTACGTACTTAAAGATTACTTTAACTTGTAATCTTCATTAACTTAAACAATTATTTCAAATATTGAAAACTAACTTTATTTTATATACATAAGAAATATCTTTAAGTCATAAAAGACTAAGTCAAAATTTATTAAGTAACCAATTAAATTTGAATAAGTAAAGAATATTTTTTGAAAACAAAGAAAACGTGATAAAGGAAGGGGGGATTTTTTGATTGATTGAATCAGTTTATAAAAGAAAGGAAAACAAAGGGGAAGGAGGAACAGGGGCACGAGCAAGGGGGAAGAGAAGAAGGAAGGTGGGTGCTGGTTGGTTTCGGTGTGGCTCGGGTTCAGGCGGTCGATTAAGGCGCGACGAAGGGCCAGCAGGGGATGGCGTGGTGTGCGGTGGTGCTGGGCGTGGTGTGCGGTGGTTCCGTGAGAAACAAAGCGGCGAGCAGGGGAGAAAGGGTGGTGGTACGCGGGTTTTTGGCTGGCTGGGAGGCGGCAGCAATGCAGGTGGTTGTCGGTTCTGGTTGCGGGGGTCTTCGTGGTGGTTTCTGGTGGTCAGAGAAATAGTAACAGAGGAAGGTTTGAAGTTTTGAGCTTTGGAGTCAAGCTCCATTGATGAAGTATGGTGAGGTATGGTGTGTTAGAAGGCCCGTGGTTACTTAGTGTGCTTAATGGGCTGTTGTTATTATTAGGAGTAATATTAGCATAACGTAGAGCTTATGTATTTAAGCCTTTGTAGGCTGTTTCAGTTCCTAAGAAGACAATTGAAACACTTCAGCTTCTTATGTTTTACATGGTACCAGAGCGGGTTCGATAAACCCAGTATCACGAGAGCCATCAGGAGAGTTGTTGTGAATCATGGCGAGCGATGAGAAGATCACAACATCATCACCATTGTATCTTCATCCCTCAGAGAGTCCGGGAGCAATTATAACCACAACCATTTTCAATGGAGAAAATTATCAACAGTGGGCTGATGCGGTTCGACAGGCACTTTTGGCGAAGAACAAAGTGGAGTTCTTGGACGGCCGTATTAGCAAACCCGTTTTACAGTTGGGAGAGACAACCAGTGATGCGTTGATAGCGTAGAGGCAGTGTAACGCTATTATTATCTCGTGGCTGCGTAACGTAATTGATGTCAAATTGCATCCTAGTATAACGTATTATGAGACGGCTCAAGAACTGTGGGAAGATTTAAAAGAGAGATACTCCATTGGAAATGCTCCTAGAGTCCATGAGTTGAAATCAACTCTAACATGATTGAATCAAGAAGGGATGAGCGTGGTAGAGTATTATAATCGTCTAAAGGCCATTTGGGATGAACTTGGGCAATATTCAAAGGTTCCAAAATGCACGTGTGGAGCATCTGCTGAGATAGCGAAGGAGCGAGAAGAGGAAAAGGTACATAAGTTTCTTATGGGTTTAAACACCACATTGTATGGAGTTTTGAGAACAAATTTATTGGGGCGAGACCCACTGCCATGTTTAAGTGCTGCTTTTAGCGATGTTGTGAGGGAAGAACGTCATAAACGAGTGGTGAGAGACACTACAGACAATGTGAATAATCATTCGCCAATGGCCGTTAGAGGAAGTTACCGTGGTGCTTCGCACTCAAGTTCAATGAACAATTTTGGCCATGACAAAACCAAAACAGGTTCGTGGACGTGAGACAAAGAAGATAAGGTCAGTTGTTCACATTGTGGGAAGCAGGGACATGATGTCACTGATTGTTTCCAAATCATTGGTTTTCCACCAAATTGGGGACGAGGCCAAGGCACATATCGTGGGCGAGGTAGACGTGGAGGTGTTGTTGGTAGAGGAGTCGGAAGAGGTGACTCAAATTATTCGGCTTCTGTTGTGGGTATGATGAGCAAACAACAAGATGACGGAGTGAGAGGGAAAGAGCATGATGCATTGTCCAGCAGCTTCACCAAGGAGCAAATGGAGAGAATTCTAGCCTTAATTGAACCTAGCAAGCCATGTGATAAATTGCAAGGTAACATTTCATCATGTAAGACTCAATGGATAATTGATAGTGGAGCATCGCATCACGTAACAGGAGATATAAGTGGTCTGTTTGATGTGCGAGAAGGGGATCCAGCCACAGTAAGTATGCCAGATGGAAGTCAAGCAATAGGATCCTTGCGCGGACGAGTCAGACTAAGCTCAACAATTTTATTAGATGATGTGCTCTTTGTACCATCATTAGCTTGTAATATAATATCTGTAAAACAGCTTAGTAGAGACTTGGATTGTAATGTAACCTTCTCACATGATTTGTGTGTGATACAGGACCGTTCGATGAAGAAGCTGATTGGAGCGGGTAATGTGGTGGGAGATGATGTTTACTACTTCCGGCCACTGAAGTTATAGAAGGTTTTAAAGTTGCGGAAAAGCGAAGAAGCATGGTTGTGGCATAGAAGATTAGGGCACCCTTCCAAGTTTTTTGTTTAATGAAATTTCTAAGTTAGTGAATAAAGAATTACTGTTTGATGATAGTATTCCTTGTGATTCTTGTCGCAGAGCTAAACAAACTCGAATGCCTTTTACTCGTAATAATAAAAGTGCCATGGAAATTTTTGATATTGTGCATTGTGATATTTGGGGCCCTTATCGAGAGCATAATTTTAATGGTTGTCACTATTTTTTGACTGTTGTGGATGATTGTAGTAGAGCTGTTTGGTTATATTTGATGGCAGAGAAAAGTGAAGCAGGATTGTTGTTACAAAAATTTTGTATACTGGTGAAAAATCAATATGGAAGGGGAGTAAAGGTTATGCAGAGTGATTGTGGAGGTGAGTTTGATTCTGATCCCATGAAGGATTTTTATGCAAAGAATGGGATTATACACCAAACAAGCATAGCGGGAACGCCACAACAAAATGGGAGAGTAGAGAGAAAGCACAAACACATATTGGAAATGGGACGAGCTTTACGTTTTCAAGCACATTTGCCAATTGAGTTTTGGGGAGAATGCATTCTGACAACTGCTTACTTAATCAATAGGACGCCATCTCGATTGTTGGGGGGAAAGACACCCTATGAAGTGTTGAATAGAAAGAAACCAAATTTAGAAAATTTGAGGGTGTTCGGGAGCTTATGCTATGCTCACAATAAAAGGGGTCCTAGGGATAAATTTGGGGAGAGAGGTCGAAAATGCATATTTATCGGATATCCTGTTCGCCAAAAGGGATGGAAGCTCTATGATCTAGATGTTGGGAACATTTTTACGTCACGAGACGTGACATTTTATGAGGAAATTTTCCCTTACGCGATGACGTCAAAAGAGAACAAGGGTGACCAGTATAAAGGAGTTGAGAGAGAAGATAGAGTAGGCATGACAAGTATTGATGCACTAGATGAGCATGAACTGTTTATTAAGAACATGACACATTCCAATGAGGAGCATGTTGTACACGAGCACCCCACTCCTATGAATGTGCATCATGAGGGGGAGAGTCATGATAATAATGTGATACACTCTAGTAGTGATGATGAAAGTCTGCGGCAGCAACATAGTCAATCTACACAACAACAACCTAGTGTTGAGTCCGAGCAACAGCTGAATGCGGACTTGGGTCGAGGACATCGAGAAAAGAAGAGTGTGTATTGGAAAAAGGATTATGAGTGTGGAGTAACAAGAGTAGTAAACAATGCATCTACGACATACCCGAGCCAACCAGTGACTTCAAAGAAAGGTACTCGCTATCCCATTAGTAATTATGTGACGTGTAATTCTTTTTCCATTGCACATAAGAATTTCATTGCAGCAAGTATTGAAGATGTAGAGCCAACGACATATAAAGAAGCAGCTGGGCATGCGAAATGGCGTGTAGCTATGTCAAAGGAGGTTGACGCACTTGAGAAGAACAACACGTGGGATGTTGTTACCTTGCCGAAGGGTAAGAGAGCAATCGGTTTTAAGTGGGTGTACAAAATCAAACGCAAAGCGGATGGCACAGTTGAACGTTATAAGGCTCGGTTAGTTGCACAAGGATTCACTCAAGTTGAGGGAATCGATTTTCACGAGACTTTTGCGCCGGTTGCAAAGATGGTTAGTGTGAGATGTCTTTTGACAGTAGCATTGACTAAAGGGTGGCTCATGTATCAGTTGGATGTAAACAATGCTTTTTTACACGGGGATCTTGATGAGGAGGTATTTATGCGATTGCCACCAGGCTTCCAAACAACGGGAGAAAATAAAGTGTGTCGTCTTAAGAAGTCATTGTATGGGTTGCGACAAGCATCACGCAATTGGTATTCGAAATTATCTCATTGGTTGAAAACATATGGCTTTGTACAGTCATTGCCAGATTATTCTCTGTTTACGTATAGAAAGGGAGATGTGTCTTTAGGAGTGCTTGTTTATGTTGATGATATGATATTAGTGGGGAATGAGAAATCGGCATGTGATAGTTTCAAAGAAGCTTTGGATAGAGCTTTTGGTATCAAGGACTTGGGGGTACTGAAGTACTTTCTTGGGATAGAGTTAGCTAGAGGAAAAGATGGATTGTTCTTGAGTCAGCGTAAGTATGCATTGGATGTAGTTAAGGAATGTGGTATGGAAGGCGCAAGGCCATATGATGTCCCTATTGAGCAGAACCACAAACTAGCTTTGGCGAGTGGGGATACTTTACGTGATGTTGGAAAGTATCGACGTCTAATTGGCCGTCTTATTTACCTCACCATTACACGTCTGGATTTGACTTATTCAGTTCACATTCTATCCCAGTTCATGCAAGAACCGAAAAGAGACCATTGGGAAGCACGATTGAGAGTGGTTCGTTATATTAAGGGGACGTTAGGGAGAGGGATTATTTTGCAATCAAATGGAGGTTTACAGTTATCTGGGTATAGTGATTCAGATTGGGGAGGGTGTCCCATCACTCGACGTTCAATTACAGGGTACTTAGTCAAATTAGGAGGGTCACCCGTGTCATGGAGAACTAAGAAGCAAACTGTGGTGGCTCGTTCGTCGGCGGAGGCAGAATATAGAGCAATGGCGGGGACTACATGTGATTTAGTTTGGGTGAAGTCTTTTCTTGCCTCTTTGGGGGTGTTTCACACTCAACTGATGAAGTTATTTTATGATAATCAGGCAGCTTTGCGCATAGCCAAGAATCCGGTTTTCCATGAAAGGACGAAGCACATTGAAATGGATTGCCATTTTGTGCGTGAAAAGGTGGTGGACAATGAGATTGCGACTGGTTATGTGTCAACTATTTATCAACCAGCAGACATTTTTACAAAGGCTATGGGGAAGCAGTGTTTTACGGGACTCATGAGCAAGTTGGGCGTGCGAGATGTAGGTGCTCCAACTTGAGGGGGAGTGTTAGAAGGCCCGTGGTTACTTAGTGTGCTTAATGGGCTGTTGTTATTATTAGGAGTAATATTAGCATAACGTAGAGCTTATGTATTTAAGCCTTTGTAGGCTGTTTCAGTTCCTAAGAAGACAATTGAAACACTTTAGCTTCTTACGTTTTACATGGTGTGGTATGGTGTGGTATGGTAATTGAGATATCCTTTTGACTATAGTGTTGATTTTACTCAGTGAATTTGTGGTTTATTTAGGATTGAGTTCAACTCTGCTAACAAGAGTTGTTGAGCTTGTTGATTTTTTTTTGTTTGCTCAAGCCCTGTTTTTGCGTGAGAAGGGGAAGGACAAAGATGAATGCTTCTCTTATTTGTTTTCTTTTTTTTTTTGTTTTTTTTTATTTTTTGCTTAGATGACTAAATTGTGTTTGGGCTTTAGACTTGGTACTGTATTTCTTGGGCTCAAATGGGTTGACTAATATGGATGGACTTGTAAGTAAGAATGCCAACAAACTAAATAAGGATTTCAATAATAATTAAATTAATTAGAAATACGGAAAACGTATAATTAGCTTATAAAATTATATTTCAATTAAATCATTTAAATAGAATCACTAAATAATTTAAAACTAAATAAATCATTTTTAATAAACATTATTATCAAATAAAATTGAATTATCAGTAAATAAATTTAAGTGAAAATAATATTAAACCTTAATATATAATAAAATAAGCTTTGAAAATTAGGGGTATTACAATAATAGTCATCAAAAGGAAAGTACAACATCTCATATGCATACAGACCTCTCCTTGACGACATCATACGAATTCTCACTACTTTCAAGTCTACAATAATAACACATCTTCCGATAAGCTAACGATGTAGCTGAATATCTCTCTAAATAAGGACATCTCATAACTCAAAAGGATCAGGAGTTTGATGTCCGGACAGTGAATGCTCTGTAGCAATTTTCTCTTTTAGATAGCTTAGGTTTCACCATTGAGAGAAGGGTCACCTAATACTTTTCCTTGTCTCGTTTCGAAAAAAAGATAAACATACATAGATCTCATTATTAGGCAGTCTTACAGAACACCTACTAATAGGTTATGTCATCTCAATGCCTTATAATGGGCGCAATCATCGAAATCCAAGCTGCCCAGGCCAATGACATGAACAAAAATGAAGAGAACAATATTTTATCCCTTTACATTGAAAGAAATAATTCTCTATTTTAACATTTTATTTTCTAGAAAACCAAACATAATGTAAGAGATAAGTCGTGGGGTTTGAGAGAAGATGATGACCTTTTTATGTGATACTACAACTTGAAAATAATGTTCCTACCATGTACGCTAGGGTTCCTAGACATTGTCATTATAGAAAAAACTATTAGTCGCTTGTTAATTGACAGGTCTGCAAATTATGTTGGATAGTTAGTGTCCTTAACTTTATGTGGTACGTGGTAAGAATTCTCTGACTCCAGAGCTCTCCTTTTTCTTTCACAAAATATATTCTATATCCATAGTGTTCTACTCAACTTGTTCTCATTTTGTTACGTTTGGAGCCTGAGTGATATATCAATATATGCTTCCCTAGACTTACGAGTTTTTTGTTGATCTCTTATCACGTGAGTATCTCTGTAGTCATCGTGCCCTAATCTCTACTGCTCAGATTCCTTGTGCTATTGGCTTGTTTTCTATATTATCATCTTCAATTAACTTTCAATGTTCACCGCTTCATACTTTTAGCAAGATCCATAATTAAGAGGAGTTAATATAGGTACAAGAGGTGGAACCTAATTTGAGGATTACTCTTCTTAAGAAAATAAATATTTTTTTTATATTTTTCCAAGTTCTAAAGGGTAGTAAAGTATCAATTTATATAGGAAACATTAATAGGAATAATCCCACATTTGGCCGTTCTTCCACCACTGGTACCACCTTCAATTAATCCAGGTATAATCCAACTTTTGACCCCCCATATTCTCTCATTGGTACGGGATGATGGCAACCTGTTTGTCCATACTAAATTACCGTTGGTTTTTTCTGTATTTTTTTAAAAAAAGGGAAAACCCCTTCCCTTCCCTTCCCTCCCCTCCCCCACCACTGCCACCCCCTTCCCTCCCCTCCCCGAATGCTGCCACCCCCTCCCCTCCCTCCCCCACGTCTGCCACCCACCCCATCCCCCAAAACCCTCCCCAGCCCCGTTTCCTTCCCCTGCCACCCTCCCCCCCCCCCATCTACAGCTTCCCCACCCCCCAAAACCCTCCCTAACCCCGTCCCCTTCCCTTGCCACCCTCCCCCGTAGCAGACCCTCTAAAACCCTCCCTTCCCCTAAAACCGCCACCCCTCTCCCTTCGCCCACCCCCGAAATCACCACCCCTCTCTCACCTTCCTCTTATTCTCTTCCCTTCCCCCCTGTTTATGTTTTTCTTTTTCTTTAATTCTCGCCGGAAAACACTTGCAAGGGGAGGGGCGATGATTTTAAGGTGAGTGTGATGCTGACGGAAGGGAAGAACTTGTTCGCCGGTGATACCACGTGGTTTCCGTGGGGTGGTAGCAGTGGGGGGGGGAGAGGAGAGGATGGGTTTCTTTTAAGTTTTTTTAATTAAACCTGATTTGAAACTTTAATTAAATATTTTTTAAAAAAATATACTTAATTAGCTATCAATCACGTAATTAGGAGGATAACCCATGATTGTAGGACACCAACAAGTGACGGACCAATGAGAGAATATGGGGGTCAAAGGTGGGATTATTGTTGAATTGATTGAAGGTGGTACCAGTGGTGGAAGACCGACCAAAGGTGGGATTATTCCTATCAAAATTTCCATTTATATATATAGTCCTCCACCTATTACCTTTTCTTCAAGCTCTCAATTTATTACACTATTGTTGCTTCATTTATTAATATTGATGACGATAATTTGGATCTTCATTAGTGAAAACTAAGAGTTAAATTACAATATTTTAAATGCATATAATGAAGAAATTGACTTATTTTCTACTTTTTACTACTATTATTCTAGTTGTCTTAAACTTCTAAAATGTAACAATTCCAAAGAAACTTGTAAAATTTTAATTTCTTGAAACAATCAATTATGATGGATTTTTACTGAACTAAATGAATGGGAAACCAAGTCGTGAAAAGGAAAAAGAAAAGTAAATAAATGTACAAGATAATTATAGATAAGTAGGAAACCTGTGTTTTTTTTATATCTTTTCAAAGTTTTCAAGTGATAAAATTCATCAACCTACGTTTTTAGTGAGTTTTTCTTTTTGGTAAGTCGGTATTTTTTTTATTTCATACATAAACTTTTACAAACTCGTATTTATTTTTTCTTTTAGAAAAACTATCTAAGATGTACCCTTTGAAGTAAAAAATAACAATCAAACTTATACATATATAATTACTATATACTAAAATAGGCTGCTGAATTATTTTTTCCTTTTAAATAAGGAGATGCCCTCATACAATGCTCCATAATGTATTAAACTATTTTTAAACAAAATATCAGTAGTTTTGATATTGTTTTGGTTTTAGTACCGATGTTAATAAATTGACATAAAAATCAGTAGGGCTGCCCAATCGTCTCAGAGATTTGTGAATAATGGAACTTCAGTGGCATTTTGGTAATAAACCTAAACTTTGAAAATAGAAAATAATCCAATGATTTTTATTATGAAAATGCCACTATATGTACCCATTACAAATCTTTGAGATTAAATAGGAATTTCGTCATTTTGTCTACTATCTTTGTTCAAATTTCTATAAGAAAAGACAAAGATATTGAAAATTGTAATTACTAATTTTACAAAATAATATATTAATATTAAGATTCTAAATTTTTACTGTTCCGCAGTGTATACATGTGATAAAATTTAATCAATAGTTTATAAAATTGAATTTAGCACATTCATCTCGTGCATATAGGGGGAATATAATACAATTATTTATCATACATATACTAACATATCAAATTCATGAAGGATTTTGTCCTTCGATCAAGTTTAATAATCTAAATATGTAAGGATAATTTATAGAGATAAATATTCAATAATATTAGGTGACCGTAACGTTTTGCTAGAAACTAATTACAGTTTGTCGGACTAATTAGATTGGGCCAACTAATAATACTTATTGGATCCTATGAGGTCACACATTGTAGCATTTGGTTGGATATTACCCAAACCCATTTGAGAAATGGTTCCGCCGGGAATATTGATGGATGGAGGAGTTTGTAACTCATGAGGTTAATGTATTGTAATGTATGACATTATGAGAATAAAACCTCATGATGCCACACCTTGTAACCTCTCTATATACTTGATGATGTAGAGGTTACAAAGTTATAACTATTGTGGTTATTTGCTCCATAATGTATGACGTTATATGACTAATAAAGCTTCATAAAATATGGCATCATGATCCTAATGAAGCCACAAGTAACTCCCTTTGTAACTTCACTATATAAGTATTGTAGAGATGACAAAGGATGGATGCACTTGAGTTGATAATTTTTTCTCTCCAAAATCTGGTTTTTGAGAGTTTATTATCTACTCCATCTTCTCTATATTTTCGGTCTCATTCATCATAAAAAGTAAGAGAGTGAAACTTATTCATCTCTTCCGTACTAGCATACATGGTGATTCATCCATTGCTCATGGACTAATAATAGAGGAACGACATTTGACGTTCTATAATGAATCTCCACTAGAAGTACCTTATTAAGAGGAATACACGCATTAAAGGTATGTAACTATACTACATGTGATTCATATTGATTTATATGTTTGTTGGTCTTGGTGTTAGATGTTAAGTATACGATACTTGAAATTCCGCTAAGTACATCTAAGTTCCTACAATGTTATCAGTGCTCTTACATAGATTAATATGATCATGTTGTTGATGCATGTTTTCCTTCAAGTTTTGATTCAATTAGGGGAGGGATTTATCATTAGATTTAATTTGTATGATTAAAATGTTGATTTTAATTGAAGGGGAGTATAAAATAGTTTATACATGTTCTCATATGTATATTTATTATTGTGATAGTTGTCATGTTTTTTAATTGAAGTGTTTAATTGAAAAACTAAAATATATGTATGAGAAAATGTTGTTCATTTTTTTTATTAAAGAGTTAATTTAGAAAAAATGAAATATATGTATCATGGATTCATGTTTTAGTTTTTATGCTTAATATGTGATTATGTATAAGAACTTCAACAATTAAAATGTTAGATTTTATTTGATTACATGAATTTAGGATTATAACGCCTAATGTGATGAATTATACATAAAAATATTTTATGGTATAATAATATCATGTTGTTCATCTATTTAGTTGATGAAATTTCATCGGTTTTTCCCCTTAATACAAATTAAATTTCAATTATGTTGATTCCATGTTAAATTCTTAATTGAATTAAAACTATGATGGTATTTTATGGTGTTTAATATGATAATATATTTTGTGTTTAATATTTTATTATAACACATGAATAAATTTGTGATTAAATTCCATATTTTAGTTTCTTGATTTGATTAAGAAATTAACATGTTACTCTATTGTTTTTGACATCTTCAACTATATAAATTTAATATTTGATTAAAATATTAGTTAGATGTTTAATTCCCATTGTTTTTAATTGGATTAAAAGGAAAGTTATGGATGGGATAGTGGAATGTTATGAAGTAAAAGATGAAAGTAAGTCAATGGTGATTGAGTCTCATAATGTATGACATTATGAGTTTAATGAAACTTCCTACTATTAACTCTATATAAGATAGAAGTTACATAGGGAGTAGCATCACAATTTTTTATGCATTAAAATAATGAGCTTTGAATTCATTAGTTAATTATATGTGATAATTGACTAGTTAAAGTAAGGGGTTACTAAGTAGTTAGTAACGATTGTTATTTTTTGACTTATTAAAAAGCATTAATAATGTTTTATGCTTTTCTAGGTCATATAGCATGCTAATAGTCTTTTGTTAAAAGATTCCATTATAAATTCATAATTTAAATTATAATGTTATGAATAAAGTTTTATGTTTTTTAATGTGTTTTTAATTTTTTTGTTTAATGCTTGATTATAACATATTACTATTAAACACACGATTAAATTCCATGTTTAATTTCTGATTTTATTGGCAATTATTTGGTAATAAAATTTTAACATTATAAAATTAATATATGATTAAATTTTATGATATGAAATTGTTGGTGCCTAAAATTGTCTTTTAGTATTTTTCTTTAAACTTAGTACACTAGTGGAAAATATAGCTATTGCTGCACCCCATTAACTGCGGGCTACGTGAAAAGCCTGTAGCTAATTTCCCTTTGCTGCGGGCTTCAAAGAAGGCCCGCAGCTAAATTTATTAAAATTTCAATGTTGAGGCGGGCTACACTTATGACTCGCAGCTAAAGTATTCCAATTTCAATTAGTAAAAACTTAATTCATCCTATTTCATTTGCCCCGGCTAAATCCCTAATACTGGAACGAATTGCTTGCTCGTTGCACTGTTCCATTGACCTTCTCAGGCGAATCTTAGGCGAACATCTCAGGCAAATCTCAGGCTCGCATCTCAGACCCGGGTTGCTCCCCTTCACCAATTCGCCCGTTGTTAAGCGCCCCTTCTCATTAGGCTCGTATCTCATGCGAACATTCGTTTAAGCGTCCCTTCTCAGGCGACCTTCTCAGGTCCCTTCCTTGCCCTTTCACCTTCCCATTTATCGCTTTTCCTTTATTCGTTATATCACCGTCCTACAACCCAACAATACCCAATTCAGAAACTTAAGAAAAAAAAGTAATTTCCCTCCTTTTTTTCATTATATTGGTTATCCTTGAAAAACTTATGGTACCCATATTGTATTAGAGGGTAAAGATTGTGTCTTTGTGTTCTATTTCTGACACCCTTCTAATAAAAAGGAAGAACTTTGGAGATTTTATTTATTATTGCTGAGTTTCTGCTGTTATTTTACTGTTTTTGTAGCAGTCAGGTGAAATTGGAGGATTCTTATTGTTTTGGGTTCAAAGGTATGTTAGTTACTCAATACTTTAGCACTTTTTATATGTTCTCCAAAACAAAATGGACAAAAAGATTTAGTCTTGGTGATCTGAGTGCTATATGAAGTTTCTGCCAAATCTTTTTACCAATTTCTGCATTATTTGTCGCTTTTGATGCAGTTGTTACTTGTTAGGACTTAGGACCCTGGATTTTAGTACTAGGGTGTCAATTTTGGGCTATGAAGTTGGTGGTTTGGGGTTGCAAAATACTAGGTAAATTCATTTGGATGACTAATTTTCAGTGGACTTCAAATCAATCTGATATGAATGCTACTGTTGCTTCTCTATATAAGTTTGTAGTCATTGCTGATCAGTTGTATCATTGAGTTGTTTCCTCTAGTAAATAAATATGATCCCACATCATTGCATACAGTGATTCAAGAAGTAACTTATGACTGTAACATCTTTGGCTCACAGCATAGTAAGGGGAATATATGGGAGTTCATTAGAGCAACTACACTCATGATCAATTTGATCATAAGAATAGATCATAAGGCATGAACAAAAAAAAAATTGGCTTACACTCATGAGTGAAAGTAGATCACATTGTGATCAACTAGTTCATGAGAAAAGCAAAAACTGGCCCAATCACACAGTGACATGTGGCAACAATTTTTGTTTAAAACTTTAAAATAAAATATCTAACAATCTACAAAGTAAAAAAATTTATAAAAAATACCAACGATTATATTTTCTTGAGATCTATAAATAGACACCCACTTTGCTATATTTTTATATACTTTTGATTTTTTTCAATTTTTAAATACATAAGTAATTGATTGATCATGAGTGGGGTGCCTTTGATAAAATTGATCATAAAACATGATAAAATTTTTGAGATGAGTGAGAAAGTGGTAGAGAGAGAGAGAGGGATGATGTGTTTTTTTTGTTCATGAGTGGTGATGCTCTTAAGGAAGAACAGTAACTTGGGGTGTAACAATCAATAGATGTGCAGAATGCAATGCTTTAAGAAGTGTCAATTAGTGGAGTGTATTCAGCTATGACAGAAAGCTGTGAACTTTATCCTCCAAATGCTTGTTTTATTTTCAACTGTCTCCTACATACACACTTGACCATTTTTTTCCCATTTGTTACTTGGATTATTATGGATTGATAGTTATGATTGGTCAGTTTTAAGTTTCAATTGCAATTTCTTATCCAATTTATCGCTTCTGTTTGCTCTATTTTCAAGAATCATATAAAGATATTAATTGAGCTAGAATTTTGTATTTGAAATGATTGGGAAGTAGTGTTGCATTGTTTAGTTTGTATGTTTGTTGCATTATCAATCATAAGCCTAGATACCCGTTCAAGACTTACTCACTAGGAGTAGGTCTTGAATAGTCCCCGGTTTTGGGACTGTTCTTGGACATTTAATCTCACTTAGGATGTGAATGTATGCCTTCTTTTCGATTCTAAGGATAATTTCGGTTTGCCATTTCCTTAATATGTTCTCCGGGTACATATGTAGTTAAGCAATTTGCTACATCGTGCTACTTGGAGAACTATAGGGAAATGCTGCCGAAATTTTCTTATAATCGAAGAGTTGGTGTACATTCACTAGTGAGATTAGATGTCCAAGGATGGGTTAGGATGGAGTGATAAGGACCTTCTTGGAGCATGCATTGATTCTATTGAGTGGTCTATCATGTGTACTTGTTATGTGTTTAATTCCGCCTTTCCTGACTTTCTAGAATGGATCCTCAACGTCGTTGGATGTATGGCAAACGCAACACAATTGACTTCTTTAATGGGGTAGAAGAGTTTTGTAGAGCGGCTTTTGAACATCAAAGGAGTAAGGGAGTTGCCACAATTTTATGTCCATGCCGTGATTGTAATAATCTAAGGAAGTGGGACGATATTGGGGTTATAGAGGATCATTTGTTTCGGCGAGGGTTCACTCAGATGTATGAAGTTTGGTATTGGCATGGTGAGAACATAGTTCCAATGAATGTGAAGCCAAATACCAATGCCAATGATGAGGCAAATGATGGTGGTGTCAATTATGAGGAAGATGATGATAACAATAATGAAGTTTCTATGATTTCTGGTAATGGTGAGGACTGTGAAGATAGTGATGCTGAGTTAGCCGGCGAAGATGATATGAATGAGATGATGGAGGGCTTACAAGAACATCTTAGTGACACACCTGAGCGATTTGAGAGAGTTGAAAAGGCCACTACGACACCCCTATATACCCTGTATGTCCAAATTTTTCACTCCTAGAAGGCGTGTTAAAATTGTATAACATCAAGGCACAGGGTAATTGGACTGACGCGAGTTTTACGTTGTTGTTGGAAGCCTTAGCAAATATGTTTCCAAAGGGTAATGAGATTCCCACGTCGACCTATTATGCCAAAAAATTAATGTGTCCTCTCGGCCTAGAATACCAACGAATTCATGCATGTCTTAATGATTGTGTTCTTTTCCGCAAGGAGTATGAGAAATTGGACAAGTGTCCAATTTGTTGAATATCGCGGTATAAGAAAAAGGAGGGGATGTTTGATGACAAAGGGGATGACACTATCGAGAAAAACAAGATTGGGCATGTTGCAAAGGTGTTGTGGTACCTTCCCATTATACCTAGATTTAAGCGTATGTTCTCAATTAAGAACGACGCAAAGAACTTAAGTTGGCATGCCGATGTGAGGAAGAAAGATGGGAAAATCAGGCATCCCGCTGATTGTGAGTAGGCGTTTAAGATTGAAGCTGTCATCCTATGTTGATCCAATGATCCCCATTATGTGATCAAGATCTTAATGTGTTTAAGTATGCTAGCAGAGAGATGCTACTATATGCTTCATGGTAGACACATACAAAGAGGTTGAAAATACTTGCAATGAATATCAAAACTGGCACCTCGTACAACTCAATTCCAACTGTGAAAGCACCCCGTAAATTACTGGTGCTACTCAATTCCAACTATGAAAGCGATATAAGAGAGTCTACCATTGTCCAAAATCCTAACAAGTATACAGTTTCAAAAATAAAGCATAGTGTATTACAAGGGATGACAGAAGCTGCTTGATTTTGTTGAACAAATGGCAGGAAGGAGTTTACATTGGACACAATGTTACTGCTTTTTTGTTCCTTCTCTGACAGACTTTACCCTCTGCTTCTTAAGCTTGATTTTCCCGATAATTTTGGTTTGCGGAACCTGCTACTCTGTGTTTTTGAGGGCTTATTGCTGCTGTTATTACCAACTGGAAAACTCTTGTTCTCTTTCCCCGATCTTGCCTACCTGCTTATGCCACTCTTCTTACTGTCAGTATGCATCTCATGGATGCTGATTTTTATAATACATCTCTCAACTGCATGGTCTGGAGCTAGAGAGCTTCCATACGACACAGTAATATCACTAACTGGTTCCTTGTTGCTGCTGCTTCTTGTACTTGGACGTGTTATATTGAGATCTTCAACCACAGATTCTAAACCACTCTCAATTACATGATCTGGAGCGCAGGTGCTTCCATTCTGCACCCTAATATCAAAAAGGGGTTCACTGTTGGTGCTAGCATTCATATTTAATCATGTCTTTTTAACACCAATGCCAGGTGCTTCCTTTCTCTTGCCTGTAATTGCATTGCACATCTCATAACCAAACAAGGACAAAAGGAGAGAAATGCTAGTCTCATAACTGTTTATAACGAATAGGGACAAAAAGTTTTTAATATAGCTTCTATTAAAAATAACCAGATTACCCCATTATTTTTAAACTCTTCCCAAAAAACCAATGTTATGAAACAGTAGGATATCAGGTTCTAAAACTACACAAATTACCCCCATAACCTTTGAAGTTTTGCCTGGTTCCTGATAACTTCATGTACTAGTGGAATTTGCTCATAACTATTACAAACTCGTCAAAGCTTGGCAAAAGGATGTGTGGCTCTCTCTCTTGTGTCCCAGTTTATTTGGCATTTGCATGGATGATGAACTAAGAGCGGTCTTAATCTGACAACTGCCAACCATTACTCATAATTAAAGGAGTATAGACTGTTAAAACTTAGAAGCTAGCTGTTAAATCTGGTTTATCTTCCTTCTTGTATCCTTTGATATGATCTCGAATGTAATTTGTGCAATCTATTCCATACTTGTAGAATTTGGATCGTTTATTTTGTTAGACTGTTAAAACACTTACTTTATCATTTTTGTTAGAACTTATTTGTGCCTCATTTTGTAATTGATTGAATTTAGTGTCCTCAACAAACCGGTGGATTGGAATGTGGGTATTACGTCATGAAGTACATGCTGGAGATTGTTACCCTATATTGTGATTGCAAATACTTAAAAGAGGTTAGTATCGTCAACATATACAAGTAGTAGACCTATTGGTTGGCTTTTGCTCAATTTCATTTCTGAAATAGTGTTAGATTGTCGGATTTGGATTGCATTGAAGCATTTGAGCTTAGCTGTATGGAGATGTTGGGAATGGATGAATTTGGATTGTTTATTTTGTTGAAACATGATTCTAAATTGGACACGAGTCCTAATAAAAATTTTAGGCAGTCCACATTTTAAACGAAACTCTGCCGAATTTTCTGTAAAATTTTAGTAATATATTATCTTATATAGTGTTTTACGTTCATGTCAACTGAATTTTCCTACTTTCATTGAATCTTACAAACTTATATTGCATTTTCAGGAATATTTTGGAATGCTCGATGCTTATACGGATGGAGAAATTAATGTGGTTCGAGAGTAATGGGCGAAGTTCTTTAGAACTAGGTATCTATCAACTTAGTTTAGTTATCTAAGGATGTTAGTCATTAGCTAGTTGGTTAATTAATGAATACTAGTTGCTAATTTGAAGTAATATAACTTCATATTATTTTAAGTCGGTATTTGAATATATGGTGTATTAAGATAACTTGAGAACGCGAGCTTGAAGTAATATACTAGTTGGATTTCTACGTTCGCGAGCCTAAAGTAATATATATGTTGTATTATGATCGATGTGCTGCTGCCTTGCTATATATATATATATATATATATATATATATATATATATATATATATATATATATTGTTGCCTTGCTGCTGGTATGCTGCATTGCTGCAGCTAGTATGCTGCTGGTATGCTGCATTGCTGCAGCTAGTATGCTGCTGTTCTCCTTGCTGCTGCTAGTATGCTGCTGTGCTGCAGTTTTTTTTTTAAAATTAAACACAATAGCTGCGGGCCTCAGCTTACAGCCCGCGGCTAAAGTTGATGGTAGTTGTGGCCATCATCAACTTTAGCTACGGGCTGTAGGCTGAGGACTGCAGCTATAGACACTTGTTGCTGCGGGCTTTAGCTTGAGGCCCGCAGCTAAATTACAATTTTAGCTGCGTCTTTGTAAGCAGCTACTGTTTTTTCAGATTAGTTGCTCCTTCAATAGCTACAACCCATGTACGCAGCAACAAGCCCCTTTAAGGCCCGCAGCAACAACCATTTTTTCCACTAGTGGTAGTTGATTAAATTTTTTAGATTAATAATTTAAAGCCCTTGCGAGATAAATTTTAAACAAAATTTATCTAAGGTACTAACCATATGATTTAATATGAGATTAAATCTTGATGGTGTTCTTATGTTTTAAAGTTGTTAAAACATGGATGGTATTATTATGTTTATAGTTGTTAAAACATGGTAATTTAATTTTTTAATAGTTGATTAAAATACATGTTTATATATATTTGATATTAGGTATGCTTTCAATTTTGCATTTAAATATTGTTTAAATGCTTTCTAAGTCCATTATGCTTGTGATTTAATTATGTTATATGTTCAATAGTATTTAAATCAACATAATATTCACTTAGGTCCCAAAAATAAAATATTGGGTTGTTGCTTTGCCAAACGGACGCCTACTAAAACTTGATCATTAGTAATAGGTTCTGCCAAAGCAGAGTGTTACTTTCTATCTTGGGCTAAGTAGAGTGAATTTCCGAAATTTGCATGTTTGGTTTGGCTTGGCCCAACAAAATCATCAAAATGGTTTTGGATTTTGAAGCAATAGTGATGGGTTTTGTGTGTTAGGTGATAAGCTTTGTCTAGGATTAGGAAGGCTCTCCCTAACATTGTGGGTAACTTCGTTACCTCGGAGCTATAATCACCTTGGCAATCACCCATCAACTAAGAATTACAATTGTTGTAATTAATAAAAGAGTTTACTTACCTTTTAAACTTGATTTTAACTTGAGGCCAAAGGCCACTTAGAAATCATGTTTATAGGATCTTAGAATCACATGATTTAAGAGGGATACTTTTTAACCGATCAAGTGCATGGCTTTTATTTTAAAATGTTTAAAATTTATTAAAAGCTATAATGATAAACATACTTATTAGTTTGCATATTCTACGTGGATATCATGTCTGGTAACAACAATGATTCACCTATTAACTTACGTTCAATCCTTGAGAAGGATAAACTGAACGGAAACAACTTCCTTGATTGGGGAAAGAAATCTAAGAAATGTTCTTAGATCCGAAGGTCGAGAGAATCTGCAGGATAAGAAGTCTGGGACGATCCACAAAACCTTCCGGTATCATTTAGGTATCCATGTCATTGACATCAATTTAGAAACATCTACTTCTTGGGTATTTTATACCAATTGTGTTTCTCACATTGTTTTGAATGTGCCGGGATTAAGAAGCTAAGGAGTAGAACCTTGGCTAAAGGAGAGATAGAACTGCGCGTTGGAAATGGTGCAAGAGTTGGAGCGGTTGCAATCGGGATTTATAGTCTACCTTTGCCTTCCAGATTAATATTAGAGCTTAATAATTGTTCTTATGAAACTGTTATTACAAAAAAAATTATTTATATCCTTGTTTTGGATAATGAATTCATTTAGAATTGAGAAATGTTGTTTCTCTGTTTATTTGAATTCAATGTTTTATGACACTGCTAAAGGTCTAATGGTCTATATTTCCTAGACTTAGACAAAGATGTTCTTAACATAGACAGCAAAAAACATAGATCCAGTGATACTAATCCTACTTACTTATGGCATTGTCATTTAGGACATATAAAAACGAAACGCATTCAGAAGTTACATAAAGATGGACTTCTAACATCCTTTGACTTTGAGCCATTTGATGTGTGTGAATCATTTTAATGGGCAAAATGACAAAGTCACCTTTTACTGGAAAAGGTGAAAGGGCTAGTGATCTTTTGGGCCTAATACATTCTGATGTGTGTGGACTAATGAGCATAAAACCTAGGGGATGGTTTGGGTACTTCATCACTTTTACTGACAAATTAAGTAGATATGGATATGTCTATTTAATTAAGCATAATTCGGAATCATTTGATAAATTCAAAGAATTCCAGAATGAAGTCAAAACCAACTTGGTAAGATAATCAAAGCACTACGATCTTATCGTGGTGGTGAATACTTGAGCCAAGAGTTTAGTGATCACTTGATGAGTTGTGGAATTCTTTCACAACTAACTCCGCCTAGAACACCTCAGTTTAATGGTGTATCTGAAAGGAGGAACCAAACTCTACTTGATATGGTTCGGTCTATGATGAGTTTTGCTGATCTTTCAATATCCTTCTAGGGATATGCTCTTGAAACTGCTGTCACGCTTAATAGAACTCCATCAAAGGAATTAGAAAAGACACTATATGAGAAATGGAATGGAAAAGTTCCAAGCTTGTCCTTTTTACGTATTTGGGGTTGTGAGGTCTATGTCAAACATTTATTTTCAGAAAAACTCACCCCTAAATCAGATAAATGTTTCTTTGTGAGTTATCCCAAAGAAACCAAGGGCTATTACTTCTACAATCGAGCCGAGGGCAAAATGTTTGTTGCTCGTCGTGGTGTCTTTTTGGAAAAAGATTTTCTTTCCAAAAAGGTAAGTGGGAGTAATGTATTTCTCGAAGAAGTTGGAGAATAGCAACAAGTGGACGTGGTTCAACCTATGTTAGAGTCAGAGACACAAGTGCCAGCTCTGGAACTTGAAGTAGTTCCTCCTTTGGAGGAATCTTCTCCCATAATCGACCAAGTGTTGGAGGACGTGCATTCCATACACGAACCTTCTACTGTCCCACCTAAATCTAATTCGTGCGAAAATTCTCAAATTGTTGAGATGAAAATTTCTCCTGTTGCAGCCCCTCGTAGGTCTAGTAGACCAAGAATACTAAACAAAAGGTTTGTTGATTTCTTGTTGACTGAAAGTTCTGAGATAATGATTTTATAATTTGAGGAATCTACTACTTACAAGCAAGCCTTGATGAGTGAAGACTCCGAAAAATGGCTTGAAGCCATGAGGTCCGAAATGGCATCCATGTCCGAAAATCAAGTATGGGACTTGATGGATTTGCCCGATGGGGTTACACCTTTTGGTTGCAAATGGGTTTTCAAGGTGAAAACAGACACGGATGGTAAGTTTCAGGTTTACAAAGCAAGGTGGGTTGCAAAAGGGTGCAACCAAGTTCATGGTATATACTATGACAAAACCTTTTCACCAGTAGCAATGCTTAAGTCCATTCGGATACTCCTAGCTATCGCCGCCTTTTATGATTACAAAATTTGGCAGATGTATGTGAAAACCGCTTTCTTGAATGGATTCTTGAAAGAGGATGTGTATATGACACAACTAGACAGTTTTGTGGATCCAGAATATCCTAGGAGGGTATGTAAGTTTCAATAGTCCATTTATGGATTGAAGCAACAAGCAAGCGTCCGGGAGTCGGACTCTCCGATTTGATGAGACAATCAAACAGTTTGGTTTTCTCAAAAAAGGAGAAGAGTCTTATGTCTACAAGAAAGAAAGTGGGAGTAAAATAGTCTTCTTGGTCTTGTATTTAGATTATATACTTCTCATAGGAAATGACATTCTCATGCTTGAGTCAGTCAAGGAATGGTTGAAAAGTTGTTTCTCTATGGAAGACCTTAGAAACGCTAAGTATATTTTGGGGATCAAGATCTATATGGATAGGACTAAGAGGATGATTTGACTTAGCCAGCGAACTTATATCGATAAGATCGTCACTAAGTTCAACATGGAAAATTCTAAGAGAGATTATTTTTTTCCCCATGCAACATGGCATGTCGCTTAGCAAGACTCAGTATCCTTCTGGACCTGATGAGATTGAGAGAATGAGTAATGTTCCTTATGCGTCAGCTATAGAGTCTATTATGTATTCTATGATTTGTACTCGCCCAGATGTTTCATATGCCTTTAGCATGTGTAGAAGATTCCAATCAAATCCAAGTGATGCACACTAGAGTGCAGCTAAGAATATCCTAAAGTACTTAAAATGGACTAAGGATAATTTCTTAGTGTTTGGAGGTGAAAGTAAGTTAATTGCTGAGGGTTACACATGTACTTAGATAGTTTCATCCCATTCGAAAATAGCTGAGAGAAAGGATGTAATAGTTAGTAAAGTTATGAGTTAGATCCAATTTATGAAAATATTCAATATTTTTTCCTAATCTTATTTAAATTAGATATTTTCATAAATTAGATATTTTATAATTTACCAGGATCAAAAGTAAAGAAAAATCGACCTTTGGACACGTTATTATGATGAATACATTTATGTATAGAAGGATGATATAAGATCAACTTTTATAAAAAAATCATGCAAAATCAAACTCTATACTTTCTATATAGTGTTAAAAAATTAAACTTAACTACTCATCCGAGTTCGAGGGGGATTTTTCGGCTATCAAACAGCCATCTCGAGGTACGTATCCGAAAAACCGCCTTATTAGTACTCATTTCGTAGGGATCCTCGAAATTCTTCCCTATAAAGGATGCACGGTGGTGTCCGTATTTCGAGAAAACGTCATTTTAACCTTGAAAAGGTCAAAGCACGCAAAATGAGGCAAACCCCTAACCCTAACTAATCATAAACTAACCTTTTATTTAACGGAATGATCACGGTAGGGAGGATTTCAAACTACAGGTGTACTATTAAGAAGTCAAAAAGATAAAAGTGTACCAGTAAGAGAAACCAATTTTAGGAGTGTACCATTAAGAATTTCCCTATTTTATTTTTTAGAACGCCTATTTTGATCGCTAATGGTAGGAGAAGATGACTTTCAATGTAACAAATGAGACCACTACTACCGTAGCCCGTACTAATGGTAGTAGAGGTCATGTAAGCAATTTTTTTTATTGAATTACTATTGCATTATAGGCTACTACCATTAGATGTCTTATGTTTATCTCAGCACTAGCAACTTCTACCATTAAATAGGGAAAAATGTATATTTTTAGTTTTAGGAGAGCATAAAAAGAAATTCTGATTTTGCACATATTCATGCATCACCTGAATCAAAAAACATTCTCACCAAAATTAACACTTTTAAATAATGTATTTTAGTATATGAAGACAAAAAATATGCAAAGAATACGGGAAGAAATTAAGAAAATATAGATACTTAAATTATATTATATACTTTTATTAAGAAACTTAAAAAAATCAAAAACAAATGTTTGGAAAGAGTTGGCATAAAAAACTAATAAAGTAAAGTACATGCAAGAATTAGATTCTTTTAGAACAAATTTTCAATAATAGGATATGGGAAATATTAATAAAATATTTATTCATATTCTTTTTAAACCTACTAAATTAGTTTAAATGACCACATGTCATCATTCTATTGGCCAAAAAAAAATAAAAAATAAATTAAACCCTCCCCTTCGCCACCATCCCTTCTCTCCCCTTCCCAGCCACCACCTCCTTAACCACCCCTTACCACAGCATCCAACAACCACCACTTGCAGTGGCCAGCACACCGAGCACCTCCTCATCCACCAGCAACACACCAACCAACCCAGCCACCACCAATCACCACAAATACCCCGAAAACCCATATTTTGGCCCCCCAAATCACGACCTCATCCTCCGTCACGCGCATACCCCACGCTGTCATCACTCTTCACGGTTCTCTTACCCTACCCAATTAAATGGGTCTTATTTTATAGTATATTTTAACTTTAATTGGATGGTATAAATATAATGACTATCAACCTTCATAATTCATGCACTACGTAGTCCATCTTTCGACAAAAGGATCGCCATAAGATGATCATCTCATAACTATTAAGAACAAATCACATCAAATGGTTCTATTTTTCAATCTCTCTTAATTTCTCATACGGAACCAAGATCGAAAAGTTTGTACAATATAATAAGATTTTTTTGCCAAAAACTGTTTTCTTGTGAATTACTGCCTAGAAAGTCTAATCTCTTAGTAACTTGTTGCCATTTTCACTAATTACACTACTAGTCTATAGTTTGACCTGTCAAATCATGTTTAAGATATTATTTTTTCTATTCAATTTTACAATATATAAAAAATATATGTTTTAATATATGACATGGTAATAGGCACATATTTCGAGACAAGTTTTTAGGACTGAAGACGATGTTATTTCAAAAAAAGGACATCGACATACGCCCTTTATGAGCAAGAATTTCGAGTATCCTTACGAAACGGGTACCAATAAGCCGAGTTTTTGCGCACGTATTTCGAAACGGGTTTTTGGACTGATGATGACGTTTTTTCGAGAAACGGACATCGACGCACGCCCTTTATGAGCATGAATTTCGAGAATCTCTATGAAACAAGTACCAACAAGTCGGGTTTTCAGGCACGTATTGTAAGATCGAAGAAGTCATTTTTTCAAAAAACAAATACTGCCATACGCGCTTTATGGGCACGAATTTCGACAAACGAGTACCAATAAGCCGACTTTTTGGACACGGATTTCGAGACGAGTTTTTCGAATTGAAGGAGACATTTTTCCGAAAAATGGATAACATCGTACTCCCTCTAAGTACCGTTTTCCAGCAGTTTTTTGAAATACGTGTGAAAAAACTCTACAGGTTCCATAAAGGGCGTACATTGGTGTATGTTTTTTTTTAAAATGTCATTTTCAGTCCGAAAAACCTGTCTCAAAATACTTGCGAAAAATTTTCGTGTTGTCCTGTTTTTTTGAAAAATGTCGTCTTCAGTCTGAAAAACTCGTCTCACAATACGTGCCCCAAAAACCGGCTTGTTGGTACTCGTTTAGTAGGGATTCTCGAAATTTGTGTCCATAGAGGGCGTACGACAGAATCCGTTTTTCGAAAAAATGTCGTCTTGAGTCAGAAAACCTGTCTCGAAATACGTGCCTAATAACCCGATTTGTTGCTACTCATTTCGTATGGATTCTCCAAATTCGTGTTCATCGAGGGCGTACGGAGGTGTTCATTTTTCGAAAAACATCGTCTTCAGTCCGAAAAACCCGTCTGAAATACGTGCCCATTACCATGTCATATATCAAAAACATATATTCTTAAAATATTGTAAAATTAAATAAATAATTTTTTTAATAATATTAAACATGATTTAACCGGTCAAAGTATATATAGATTAGTAGTGTAATTAGTGAAAATGACAACAAGTTAATAAGAGATTAGTCTTTCTAGGTAGTAATTCGCAAGAAAAAAAGATGATGACTATAATTATCAAAATGAGTATTTATATAGGCAGTTTTTGGCAAAAAATTCATATATTATAAGGATAAATTGTTATCGAGTACCTTTTTTAAATAGGTGAATATGTGAACTAGTATCTTTTAGGTTTTTTTGTGAACTAGTACCTTAAATTGTACAAATCTCTCAAAAAAATATATTAGTCAAAATTTTCGGCCATTTTAGTCAATTTTCCGTATCTTAACTATTATTTTACCTCGTTTTTTGGAATGTGTATTGCAAACTTATATAAGGAAGGTGAACTTTCACTCTGAAAAACCGAGGGAAAACAATGGTCAACAGCCGGAATATTGACTAAAGTGGTCGAACTTTCACTCTAGAAAAGCGAAGGAAAACAATAGTCATGATGCACCTTCCTATCCATTTGGCAAGTGAGGCTAAGCTTGGAAGGCCCGTACAATTCCGTTCTATGTGGCGATTTGAAATGTAAAATTCATAGAACTCTTAATGGTTTTACAATTCTACACTTAATTCATCTGGATTTATATTATAACTACAAACACACTCACCGATGAATTATATTATAACTACAAACACACTTTGATGAATTATATCATAACTACAACACATAATTGATGCAGACAAATGTGCACTATGAAATCTTATATGCCTAATAAAGCAAAACCTGAAGGATGTATAGCCGAAGCCTATATTTAAGAAGAGTGTAATAACTTTTGCTTCGTTCAAGTGTTACACCTTGGGGTGATCCTGTTCGGTTCGTCAAGAAGATAGATGGGAGTATGCGGCTTTGTATTGACTATCGTTGTTGGTCCTATAGAACTTCTAAGTTTACTACAAGAGGGGGGGTGAATTGTAGTAAAGACTATTAGGGGCTATTTTTGCGGAATTAACAAGTTAAAAAGAATTAAAGAGAAGTTAAAACAAAGAACGCTAGAACTGCTTTTAAACAAGATCTTATTCCTATTTTCTCTAGGAATAAATCTTGCCCTTTTATTATAATAGTAACCTACACCCTATTATAAACAGCAACTCACTCTGTTCCTCTAGGAGCTTGTTCCCAGTCACCTTGTTCCCCCTGAGCACGTGACTTTCTCTCTAGACTTCACTCGAAGTATTCTCTTTCTCTTTCTTCTCTTTCTCTCTTGAATATAGAAATTTTCTCACAAAATTTCACTAACCCCAACTCAGATTAATGGAATACAATAAATTGTTGAAGAGAATAAAACCGTAGATAACTTTCTAAAAGATTTACACAATTAATATAGAAAGTCTTAAGAACTAAAATTGAGTTCTTCTTAGTTTATATATCTGTGATAATTCTGCAACGGTCTTCTTCAGCTTCCTTGTAGTAGACTCAAGTTTTTAGGCATTATCTTCCATCTTCATGGCCGTTATAGATCATGTTAAACCCACGATCCATAATCGTGTGTTTGCCCAGTTTGAGCGAGTCTTCGAGTCTTCCATAATCTTCTCAACAGCTCTTGACTTGGTCTTTGGCAGTTTAGGAGTTAGATTAAATGCGCGGTTCAGCTGAGATCATGGCTCCTAGAATCTAGGACCTCAACCCATCAATTTAGCCACGCAAAGTCGCCAGCTCTTCAACATCTTATTTTCCTGTAAACCACTAACAAACTCAACTAATAGTATGGAATCCAATATTCCATAATATTAGAATATTAATCCTACACAAAATAATATAACTAAATATTCTATTTTCCTAAACAACTTAATTTTGGTTATTATGAAACCAATTCACCATAAGTTTATTTTAGGTCTAATAAAATAAATAATTAATAATACTATGTAAATAACTCTATAAATAAAAACTAATGAAAACTAAGTTAAAAACTATTTATTTGTCATCATCAAAATAACGAATACAACAATATTCCCCCTTTTTGATGATGGCAAATAAGTTGGCAAAAAAAATTTTCTAACCTAAGTCTAATCATAATCTAAACTCAATTTGGACTAGGAACTAGATCCTAGAAATAGAGACAATTAGAAAGGCTCTAGGAACTAAGGCAGACCATAAAATGTTTTTAGATAGCCAACAAGTCTTTTCCCCCTTTTGTTATCATCAAAACTAAGCTATGTCCCTGCAGCACTAAAGACTCAACAGTCTAGGCATCAATTCAAGTAGCTCAAACAAGCATCTCATAATATTAGCCATCCAAACACAAGCAAGTACGAAAAGAAAAAGCATGGGCAAGCAAAAAAAAGGATCAGATTGAGCATATCACAAGAGCAAGGAAGGAAAAGTTCAGAAAGATTTGTGTCAAAAGAAGACACGCAAAAAGAAAAAGATGTTCAACGAAATATTACAAACCCAAAAAAAATATCCAGTAAATCATTGTTTAAAGAGAGGGGGAAGTTATGGTTTGGGGCGTTTGAAGATGTTGGAGACGACAGAGTCAATCTTGGAGATCACAACATCCACCTTGTTCCTGATCCCCGTGTCTGCCTGCTTGATGGCGGCTAGAGTCTCCTGCTGCTGTGTATCAAGGGTGGAAACTGACTTCTCCAGGACATTGATCCTTGTGTGCAGGAGTGTTAGAGACTCCCTAATTTCCCTCAGAATTCCATGAAGTCCAGTGGTAGATATGAGAGGAAAATCCACAGCAGTTGAAGGAACCTGTTCCTCATCCAGATTGATCGTTTCAGCATGACCCGGATCCTGGTCCTTAAGAGACTTACCCCCAGCCAGTCTCTGGCTCTTCCTAACAGATCCCCCAACAGCTTCCTCAAATAATTTTCTATTTGTCCCTGCCTCAGGCTTAGTCACTCTAGTCTCTCCCTCCAATTCCAATTTTCCACCAACCACCCTCAAGCTAAGTCTAGTCAGCGTCTCCTTGGTCAAGTAATTTTCAGGTTCAAGGGTGAAAGAAGGGCTGTCAGACAGTTTGACTTTATTTTTATTTAAAATTGTGGTGATTAGATTGCCATATCCCACCTTGGTATTATGGGATATGCAATAGGAAAGGTGAGAGAGCATAAGAGCGGGAAAGTGTATCTTGATATTCTTTGCTAAACAGTACATTATAGAGAGGTCCATTAGATTAGCTTGGGTTCTCTTGGAAGATCGGGGTAAAATAAAACGCCAAACAAACTGAAACAAAAGTTTGTGAAAGGGAGAGAGATCTTTTTGGTCAACGGACATAGAGTTAGGGTTTCCTTGAAAAAAATAAAGAATTTTTTCATTTGAAACGCCATTGATGTTTAATTTTCCCTTCCCTTTAACATACTCCTGGTACCCATCTGAAGGTACTTCAAACCATTCACTCAATTTCTTTTCTGTAAAGGTGACCACACACCCATTCACTAAGCTTACCGATAGGATTTAGTCCTATCACCTAATCAAAGATAAACCTACAGTCCTCTAACTATGGTAGTCAATGGAAGCAGGGTCGAATCCACAGGGAGACAGAGTTTCTAAATTAATATTCAATCGATCAGCCACTTCAGATGAAATCAGGGAAGAATTTACTGAACTAAAGATTAAACTAAGGAAGGCAAATTAAATCGAGGAATGAACTATGGACTAAAAACCTAGGGTATTAGGTCGGTCCACCATGCTTATACCAATCAAATAAGGTCAACTACTACCAAAACCTAAGTCAAGAGTCGAGGGATTAGAGCATGTGTTGAGCTATGGTTAAGACTCAACGCTCATAGTTCAACATACGCCGCATGTTAACTAACGTAATCAGAACTACTGATGTGTCCTAGGCCTCTAGTCGTAAGACGGATCTGTGCAAACAACTATTAACCACAAGCAATCAATGAAATTGTACACTAACATTAATCACTCATTAAGAACAAACCACATCACAATCACCCTAATCAAGCCCTAGAACTAATAGAAATCTAAATAACAATCATAGTATAAACATGGCTTTCCTATCTAACACCCTAGAAAGAGAACTACTCACTCATAATCGAATTAACAACAACAAAACTAATTAGAAACCCTAATAATTGCATCATGAATAATTAAATACTTAAGCTAAGCAATTAAGAATAATAGAAGAGATTAGGGTAGAGAAGAATACCAATTGACAGAAAGCAGAAACTTTTATTGAAATCGAATAGGTTCAATCACCTTTAATCTAATCTAAAGTGTTAAAACTAAGCTAAGAACTATGAGAAATAAACTAGAGTCTAAGATGATAAAAAATAATAAAAGATGTCCCTAAAATAATAAGGAAAAAGTATTTATAATACCCCTCAAGTCTAGCTAAAAACGGAAATTAAAAGACGAAAATCGCGAAATTATGCACAGGACCCGATCGGGCCCATAGTGAGATTTTTTCGCTCTTCCTTTCTTGTTCAGCGTAGCAGCCCAGCAGCGAGTATGCGTGGAATTTGGCCCACCCGATCGGGCCCTAAGACACCACCAGATCGGGCCTGGAGACATTAGGGCCCAACACACTCTCCTCTTACGCAGCAGCATAACCAGATGTAGGAGTATCCAACCCGATCGGGTCGGGCAGTGTATGCCCGATCGGGTCTGGGCACGTGTCTTCTCGCCCGATCTGATCAGGTAATGCTTGCCCGATCGGGTCTGCAACTTTTGTACCCGATCATAATTTCTTCGCCCGATCGGGCAATTTTTGCCCGATCAGAGTACGGAAACCTCTTTTTTGACTCTTTGGCTCTCAATTCTTCACGTTTAGAGGTCTTGGGACCTCCTAAACTACCCATAAAGCTCGTGAGCCGTCCTACGTGCCTCGTAACATCTCGTAAAGCCGTGGTTGCTTCCAAATGGCTCGATAATAAGGAGAAAACTCCCTAAAACCTGCAATTCAACACTAAAACACAAAACCACAACTATATACGATAGTTAGCACAAAATAGCTCCCTATAGCTCCAATAACGCACAAATTAGCTTGTAAATAAGGGAGAAAAGTCTATATAAATACGTGATATCACTTACACACCTCCCTCTGTTTTATTGAAGTTCTCACAGAAGGAACTCATCTCTTCCTCATATAATCCCTCATCTACACAGACTAACTTCATCCATTTTTGAAACTTTAACAAACTCAGAAACTCATTCCATTTTACTTTCTTGCACCAAGCAAGATCAACACGGAATCCGACAATAAATTGAGAGGATTTTGATTTCTTACCCCTTTTGTGGGAATCTGAAGGTCTCTCCCCTGACTGCTTTCTTGATCCTCATCATCGTCCTCAGGCTTGGGAGATGCCGCTTCAGTGTCAGAAATGGGTTCTTGAGAATGTGTGGAATCGTCTTTTGGATTAGAAGATTCTTGGTCACTTTGCTCGTCCATGGAGGGTGTTTTTTCGGCTGGGTAATTTTCTTGAAGTTCAGAGGTTGCCTTTTTGGGTTCCATGGGAGAGAGAGAATGAAGAATGAAGAGAGATGAAGGAGAGAGAAGATTAACAGTGAAAGATGAAGTGGGTCAGTAAAAGTTGTCAGTGAAGTGAAGTGTTGGGTTTTTATTGTAATGATGAGGTGTATTGAGTTGAAGGTGAAGAGGTGTGATTTGACTGGGTAAGGCTTGGGTAAATGTGTTTCATTTAATGTTTTCCCTCTTTAAATTAGATAAACTGAATTTGATTTTGAGTAAATAAATTGGTTGATACAATGAATCAGAGATGTCATAATGATAGGAGAGAGAGAGAATAAAAATGTGGAAGAAGAAAAAATTACTCTTGTGTACACGGACCCTTTTTAAACTATACAAGCAATTTTAATTTACGTACTCTATATATGTGCATGGACAATAAGGATAATATTTAAAGACAAATGTGAGTCCTTAGACATGACCCTAGGTGTATGAATTTTAATTCATGAAGATTGCAGGACACTCTTAGAAATGACTAGTACATAGGGTTCAAATTTTATAGGTCATTTTATACAATTCCGATCATTCCTAGTTCCAAGCGAATCTTTTCAAATCTGTCCTTAGAAAATGGTTTGCTAAAAATGTCAGCAATTTGCTTTTCTGTAGGGCAAAATTCAACTTTGACTAAGCCCTTTTCAACATAGTCTTTCAAGAAGTGGTGTCTGATGTGAATGTGCTTGACCCTTGAGTGGTGAACTGGGTCCTTGGATATGCATATGGCACTAGTATTATCATAAAAGATTGGAACACATTTAAACTTAATACCAAAATCATGTACCTGTTGCTTGATCCATAAGACTTGGGAACAACATGCAGCAGAAGCCACATATTCAGCTTCAGCAGTTGACAAGGCAACTGTATGTTGTTTCTTGGATGCCCAAGAAACTAAGCTTGTTCCTAGGAACTGGGCAATTCCTGAGGTACTTTTTCGATTTACCAAATTTCCAGCATAGTCAGCATCAGAGTAGCTAACTAGGTCAAATGTATCACTACGAGGATAGAACAAATAGAGATCGTCACTTCCTTTCAAATACCTAAGGATCCTCTTGACAGCTATCAAGTGGGATTCCTTTGGATTTGATTGGAACCTAGCACATAGACCAACACTGAAGGAAATATCAGGCCTACTTGCAGTTACATAAAGAAGAGATCCAATCATACCTCTGTATAATTTCTGATCTATTGATTTACCATTTTGATCTTCATCCAACCTTGTTCCTGTTCCTATAGGAGTATGGTTGGTTTTATCTTGTTCCAGTCCATATTTCTTTAGCAGTTCCTTAACGTATTTTTGCTGATGGATCATTGTTCCTCTTTCAGTTTGCTTGATTTGCAAACCTCCCATCATGGTCATTTCAAATTCACTGCTCATTAAGTCAGCAAAACCCTTGCACCGAGAATCATTAGTAGCACCAAAAATAATATCATCAACATAAATTTGTACTACTAAAATGTTTGTTCCTTTTGATTGAAGGAACAAGGTTCTATATACTTTGCCTCTAACAAAATTATGAGCAAGTAAGAATTTAGAAAGTCTTTCATACCAAGATCTAGGAGCTTGTTTCAACCCATATAAGGCTTTATCTAGCTTATAGACCTGGTTTGGTAGATCAAGATTTTCAAATCCTGGAGGTTGTTCCACATAGACGTCTTCCAATAGATATCCATTTAAAAATGCACATTTAACGTCCATCTGGTACAACCTAAATCCCATAAAAGCTGCAAATGATACTAAAATTCTTATTGCTTCTATTCTAGCTACTGGAGCAAAGGTTTCATCAAAGTCAATACCTTCTTGTTGGTTGTAGCCTTTTGCTACGAGTCTGGCCTTGTTTCTGATCACAATGCCATGTTCATCTAGCTTGTTCCTGAAGACCCACTTTAACCCAATTACCTTTTGATTCTTGGGTTTGGGCTCCAAGTGCCATACCTTGTTCCTCGGAAATTCATTTAGTTCCTCTTGCATGGCATTAATCCAGTCAGACTCTAGCATTGCTTCATTGTGGTCTCGAGGTTCTATCATAGATAGGAACGCTTGAAAGGCACAAAAGTTTCTGAGTTGAGATCTTGTTTGAGTTCCCTTCTCAATGTCGCTAATGATCAGCTCTAGGGGATGTGACTTTTGGTGCCTCCAAGATCTTGGTTCAAATCTTCTTGTTCATGTTCCTTCAGCTTGAGGTTCTTTAGTAAGTTCCCGTTCATTCTCTGTGGGAGTTTCTTCTGCCTGTATTCCTGCATCTATTGTTCCTTCATTTACCTGTTCCTCGTGAGGAACAGGCTCAGGAACCGTTAGTTCATTTTCAGGAATATGTTTCTTAACTATTCCTGCAGGAGTCAGTTCCTCCTCAAGATTGTCAGTCTCTTGAGGATGAGTTAGCCCAATTTCAAAATCATTTTCATAACATGGTTCCTGTAGTGAGTCAGTTTCATGAAAGATGATATGGACACTTTCCTCTACGCACATTGTTCTCTTATTATAAACTTTGTATGCTTTACTATTTAAAGCATACCCTATAAAGACAGCTTCATCACTTCTAGCATCAAATTTGCCTAAATTGTTTTTACCATTGTTGTGTACAAAACATCTACATCCAAAGACTCTAAAGTAAGAGATATTTGGTTTTCTTCCTTTGAAAAGTTCATAAGGAGTTTTCTTGGTGATGGGGTCTTAGCATGACCCTGTCGATGATGTAACATGCAGTGTTCACAGCTTCTGCCCAAAGATTCTTTGGAATTTGCTTGATATAAGCATTGTTCTAGCCATATCCTCCAGAGTCCGGTTCTTTATTTCAACTACACCATTTTGTTGTGGTGTCCTTGGAGCAGAGAAATTGTGATCTAATCCTTCATTACTGCAAAAATCATCAAACTTGGAGTTTTCAAACTCCGTACCATGGTCAGATCTTAGGTGTTTCAATTTTAAACCACTTATCCTTTGAACTTTCTTGGCAAATGTTATAATTTCATCAAACGTTTCATCCTTTCTATGAAGGAAGATTACCCACGTAAATCTAGAAAAATCATCAACAATAACTAATACATATCTTAAAAGTCCTAAATAATGTCTACGTGGGTAATCTTATATCAACTAATTATTGAATATAATAATTAATAATATTATGTAGATTGTTACCATTTCAATGAATATGTGACTATGAAGAATAGATTCCCTTGCCCCGCATTGAGGATTTGTTTGATCAGTTGAAGGGTGTTGTTTTCTCTAAGATAGATTTGAGATTGGGTTATCATCAGATTCTAGTGAAGAAGGAAGATATCCCTAAGACCGCTTTCCGTACAAGGTATGGGCATCATGAGTTCATTGTTATGCCCTTTGGTCTTACAAATGCTCCTGCTGTATTCATGTGACATATGAACCGCTCTTTCCACGAGTCCATGGATACGTGTGTGGTTGTATTCATTGATGGTATCCTTGTGTATTCTAAGAATGAAGAAGATCATGAGAAGCATCTGAGGTTGGTCTTGGACATTTTGAGGAAACAGAAGTGGTTCGCAAAGTTCTCCAAGTGTGAGTTCTGGCTGAAGGAGGTGTCGTTCTTAGGCCATGTCATCAACAAAGATGGTGTTATGGGGACCCTTCCACGATTAAGGCCGTTGTGGAATGGGAAAGTCCTAAGAGTATGTCTGTGTAATACCCCGAATTTTCAAAGCTTATTTTATTATTTATTAAAGTTTAATATTATTTTCCACTTAAAATTCATTTACTGGTAATTCAACTTTATTTGATAATAATGTTTATTAAAACTGATTTCATTTAGTTTTTGAATTATTCAACGATTTTATTTAAATGATTTCATTTAGTTTTAAATTATTTAACGATTTTATGATTTAATTGAAATATATTTTTCTAAACTAAATATTCATTTTCTTTAATTCTAATTAATTTCATTATTATTGAAATTGAAATCCTTATTTATTTTATGGGCATGCTTACTTATTTGTCCATCCACATTAAGAGACTCATTTAAGGCCCGACCCAAACAAAATCAAGTCCAAATACCAAGTCCATGTAACATTTTTAGCCAAAAAAAGGGAAAAGAAAAGGCAAAAAAAATGTGAAGAAGCATCACATCTCCCTCCTTCCTTACCCTCTCATGCAAGAATAGAGCAAGCGCAAAAAAGAAAGATTTTCAATAGATCAACTACTCTTGTCAGAAGAGTTGAAACTCATCCACAACCTCAGAATTTTTGATCAATATCATCTCTATAGTCAAACAAAATCACAAGCACCTTACCTCCGCATACCTTCACCATTAATGGAGCTTGACTCCAAAGCTCAAATCTGACACAATTCCCCTATAAATATTGAGCTACACCCATTCAATTGCTCAAGCAAACTACACTTTCAAGGTTTGCTTCACTCTTCTCTCTTCTCTCTTTATTTTATGATTTTAATGTTAAAAAATAAAAGAAAAGTTTACAAATTCAAACCACCAGCTGAACCACCCTTTCCCCTCCTCTAACCACCACCAGCCTTCTCCCATAACCACCTCAGACCACCGCATCCAACCCAGTTCACCCCACGACGGAAACCTGAGCCCAAAACCGACGACCCATCCCTACTATCCCAGCACGCCCAAACGCGGCAGCCCATAGCCGTGCGCCCTCCGCCTTCGTCCTGACCGTCGTTACCCTCGCCGGCGGCGCTTGAACCTTCGTTGTGTGTCACCCAAAACCGCCAGCTCCCACCTTCTCTCTCTCGCCCCCCTACCGTGCCTCCTCTGTTCTTCCCTTTCTTTCTTCTAGCTTTGTACTTTAAACTGATTCTTTGAATCAAATTTCAATTACCCCCTCCCTTTATCTTTAGTTTTTTTTTAAAACCAAAAGTTTCAATTTTTTTAAGTTACCTTGTTTATTTGACACATGTAAGTTAAAATGACCTTATTTTTAAAATAATTTCTTAAGTGTCTTAAAATGTTATAATTTTAAATTATTAACAATGCTTTGAAATAATTAAGAAAACTTTTCAAGGATATTTGAATTATTTAAGTTCATTTATTTTATCAATAAAAAAAGGGGTTATGTACGTTACTAATTTAGATCTCGTTGATTTCCATTATAGACTCCGAATGCGTATACGAGGAATATCAAGAGTGTTGATCAGTTTGTAAATCTAACTTTTATGGCACGCTACACGAGGTAATCTCCGATGTCCATCTAAATGTAGATCCCATAGTATAAAATAATTTAATTATGTGACTATGTGATTAGAAATGTGGACTATAATTATGAAAATTATTATGAAATACAACTCTTGACTTAAATGCGGATTATGAATACGATTAGTAAGATGACTAATGACTATGGATTATGGATATGGATCATGACCATGGACTATGGACTATGGACGATATGATAATTATGCTAATGTTACCGACGATCTTGATAAATAATCTAATATTTTATTCTCGGTATTTGTTTAATTAAAGATTAATTACTAATGTTATTATTATTATTATTAATGTTATTATTCATTATGATTATTATTAGTATTATTATTATTATTATTGTTATTATTATTATTATATATCATCATTGTTATAATGCTATTATCGTTATTAAAGTTTGAAAATGAAAATTGAAAATGGTTCGCTATAAATTAGAAGATGATGGATTATTAAATTTACAAGTGATGGTTGTATACATGAATATAGATGGGCTTTCTGGATAAGCCGTGAATGAATTGTGATATGGATATTGGAATGAATAAATTCACACTTGGTTAAATGAGATGATGTATATGTGTATATGATTTAAGTGATGACTTTCATAAAAGATATTAATCACTTAAAGTGGAATATCGGAGGGAAATGATGAACATGTTGCCCTGTATGGGAGGTTCAGCGGCCACCTACAGTTTTTCTTGTTACTATGCTGATTTTTCTGTTACTTGTCTTACTTCTATCTTGTTGTGATCCAAGTAGAAGGGGTGTGCGCACTAGGGACTCTGTTTATAGCCATTATAATATTTGTAGGTAGTTACTAGGGATTGACCCCGGCCTACACCATTGAAGTAAGTAGTTACTGGGGATTGACCCCGGCTTACTGGCGTTCTCTTTCGTCTCCTTAAATAATCGGATAATACTGGATTATTGAATTAATTGAAATTATGTGATTATTAATGTCATATGTATATGTATGCACCTATGTGATTATTAATTTGTATTTATATATGTATATGTGCTATGATTTTGACCCTATTAAACTATTATTTTTACAAAGTATTTTCAACTGAAGTATTTTACGGAATGGAGTTGGAATTACTCAGTTTTTCTGATTTCTGGGAGCTTGTCTCTCTTGTTTCTTTTCAATGTATTTGTGCAAATGAGTGATCGACTGGGGGAAACAAAGAGAGAACACTTAGAGTTAACATCCACTTAGTTTAATTTAGTTTCCGCTGAGACTCTAGGACGTCTTATTAATTATTGTTTTATTGAACAATTTAGTTGTTGTAAAACTTAATTTAATTTGAATTTGTGCTTTGTTACCTATTAGACATGCATTTAGTTCCAAGGAGATAAGTGTGATGTTATCACGCCATCCGAGTCGAACCCTCGTGGATTTTCCCCCAACGAGTTTTATATAATGAAAAAGGGTTCGATTTGGGCGGGGTGTTACAGAATGGTATTAGAGCGGAGTTAAGATTAACTAGGGAACGGTTAAAATTATTAAAATTAGCAATTAAGGAAAATGCGTCAAATAGGGTTAAAATAAAAAGTGGTTTAGGGAAGTTTAAATAATAAAAATATTTAGGAAAAATTAATTAGGATTGAAATATGAATTAAGGGTTGAGTATGAGTACGAATGGGTTATGTGTACATGTATGAAAGTACTCGTTAGAGGTACCTATTAATTGTTTATTATGTTATGGTAGATGGCCAAATTGCGTTTGACAGCAAGGATGAGCATTAGGACCCCACACAAAGGATCCTACCTTTTGAGAATGAGAGTTTGAGAGTCGATTTATGCGTACATCTACAGGATACATTTATCAATGAAGTGTTACCATCTTAACGAAGGTCGTGGACATTCGGACTATCTTAGCCCACCTAAACAAGCCGATGTCTTGATCGATCCATACTCTTTCCAACGATGGCCCTTACGCCGGAATCAAGAGTGAATACTCTGATGTCCTGAAAAAAGGAAGACCGAACTATGAGCGATACACATTGAACGGGAAATGGTACCTCACCTTGAGTTACCTGCAGAAACGAATGATCGATGCTAGAGCCAAGTGGCTTAATGAGGAATACCCTACTGATGACGGTGAGCCCGACCATAGTGGCAACACTACAACAAAGTTAGCTTTAGGTAACATACAATGGTAACACTTTTCAATTGACAAATTATTTGTCTTCAAACGTAACACTTTAGTAACACTTGTTAATAGATAACACTTTATTATAACACTTATAAAATAGGTAACACTTTATAATAACACTATTTTACCAAGTAACATTCTAAGGTAACACTTTAAAAAGTGTTACCTTTTTTATTTAGAAAAGTGTTACATATGCATATATTTTATTATCTATAATACACTTTAAACTATTTTTTAGGCGGCTATTCTCAATTTCACAAAAGCAGATGGCGCTAAACAATTTTTTCTGGAACAGCCGCTATTGCTAGACAATTAAAATCAAAACTTCACTGATTTCTAGGTTTGGCAGAGGCAGACACGTTTGTTATCACTCTTCAGAACCATCGGCGCTCATATTTTCCTCCTTGGCGCTCATAACTTTCCTCTCAGGCGTGGTACTTGTGGTGGCCTGGTGGTCAGCTGCTTCAAGGCTGGTGGCAACGCAACTCGGTGGTCAGTTGCTTCAAGGCTGGTGGCAACGCAACTCGGTGGTCAGTTCTATTCATTTCATTGCTTTCTTATCAATTGTGAATTGGAATTTTGAATATAGGCATTTGTGATTTATGATTTGTGATTATGTAAATTTTTCATTGTTCCATCTTAATTGATTACGGCTTGGTTGTGAATTAGAATTGTGATTTGGAATTTAGAATTAGAATTTTGAATTAAAATTGTGAATTTGAGTTTTGAATTAGAATGTAAAAGGTAGTCAGATATAGTTTTAATTTCATCCGAAGTTTGTATATTTGCTGACTACTTCCGGAGATTATGACACTATATTGATATCTGGATTTCGGGAGATTAGTAGTTCAGGTGTTTGTCTTAAAGGAGGGGTCCAGACTCTAGAGTCAAGTCTATTGCTCTATTATGTTAAAAGCATAAATGTAATGTAAATCATTTCGTTGATGCATTAACTTCAGGTTATTACAACCGAGTTTATGCTAAGTGAGGATAGAAGTTTGTCGCACTATTTGCCACTCATTTGGAAGCATTAAAGTTTATCGCTAATTATTTTTACTTTTTGCAGCATAAAGTTCACTTTTTATCCATTGATGGCCATCATCCTCTTCATATCTTCATCTTTGTTCTGGTGGTCGTTCAGTGCACTTTATCTGTCTTTACTGTCCTTTTCGGGGGACCAAGGGTATGTATATAATTTTATGTTTTGTTGTCCTATTGCTGTTCAGTCCATGTTCTGTTCTGTCATGTTTTCAAGTTGCTTTGTTTTTTTCTAATGTTTATACTATGTGACAGATACGCCAATGGAAGCACTAGGAAGATGATGTTGCCAAGGAGAAATTTGATATAGATTAGGGTAAGAACTAAGGAGTCGAAAAAAATTGTTGCTTGTTGTTTCATCTTATCCTGTTTATCATGTGAACTTATAATACTGCCACTCTTTCCTTGAAAAGTAAAAGAAAAAGAACAAAAAAGAAGAGGTCATAATCTGTGATAAATTATGCAAATATAATGCAGACACCTCGCCTTTTTCCACATCCTCACTATCAAGTCCATGTAATTGCTGGTCCTTTGAGACCATACGTGGCCAATCTCCTGACACGTCAAGATGCTTGCTATGATATGTTCTATCATTATCTAGCTGAGTAAAAGGCAGAGGCCAAGTCTGCGTTTTTCCTGCTTTGTTTTCTCACTGTCAGCAGCAGCTAATTCAACACCCTCTTCTAGCTCCTACATAATTGGATCACACTCATCCAATGAATCTTTCTTCCTACTCACATATGCTAACCTCTGCAAAAGAAAACGATAAACATGAATTTGACAATCAGAACCGTTTGATAATTAAGAAAGTACTACAACACGTAATCTCCTGTCATAATCTCCTGGTTCTGAAATGTAGGATAGGGGGAGGGGAGAAAGATAACTAATAGGATATAAACATTTATAAGAAACAGCGTTGCTATGATGCCAAAGAAAGCTCTTAAGTTAAAGGACCAACCCTCTAATTGACGTGGGGTGACATCAAACTCTTGCTACCAGACCTTCTATGTACTTCCATTAAATCTTTTCCGTTTTTCAGGTTTCTAGCTAACAAAGTAATGAGGTATTTGGTGTCAACTTTCAGGTATTTGGTGGAGTAGGCGAGCAAAAACATAGATAGAACCAACTTATTGGAACAACTGTAAGCTTTCCTTCTTTTACTTCTACTCATAGATCTCACTTCATACGGTGGCATTTTTTTCCACGACGTTGTATATTGGTAGTAGATACTTAAAGTATGTAGTTCGTAATGGTATGTTAATTAAGTTACGATATCTCATCATGTCTTTTGGAAAAATGTCTCATTTAATTTTTTTTAGTTTTTATATTTTTATAAATACTTGCTTGGATGTTCTAGTTGGCTGTAAGAATCTAATTCAATGCATAACTTTATAAAAACTAACCCAATGTAAAACGTTGATTGATTAGAGAAGCATCTAAAATGTGAATACTTGTAGCTTGATATAAACGAAAAGGATAAGTTGTGAAATTCGTATATTGATTGATAAGATAATAGTGTGAATTTTTGGATTGTTTCCTATGGTATCATGACAAATTTAGGGTTGGTGTTTGAGTCTAAATCCGTTTATCTGCGATAAGGTAACAAAATGAGTAGTTTGAACGATTTCTTACGATTTAGTAATGAGTATGAGAAAGGAGTCGAGGCTTATTTAGATAAAGCTTTTGCTACCCTAGCAATCAGAGGTCAGATAAGTTGTCCGTGCAAGGCTTGTTATCATCGCTTTTGGCATCGTAGAGAGAAAGTGTTCGATCATTTGATTGCAAATAGGGTTGAGCCCGAAGAATTGCATTATAACGAGAAGGGTATGTCCTCAATGTCAAACACAGATCAGGCTAGTGATGGTCTCAATATCCCAAACATCCAAGATGACATGAATGGTCTCATAAATGTTATCTACAGGGATTTCGCTAACCAGGCCGTGAAGGTTTAGGAGACGATGCCACTTTAGAGGCAAAGAATTTTTACAGGTTTGTTAAAGATGGGAAACAAGAGTTATTCCTTGGGTGCAAAACATTTTCGAAACTATCATTCATTATACGTTTGTATCTTTTTGAAGTGTCTTCATGGGATATCAAATACTGGTTTTTCAGATATTTTGGAGCTGATTCGAGAATTGATTCCAGAAGCCAAATTGCCTAAGTCTTTCTACGAGACCAGGAAAATGGTAAAAGATTTAGGTCTTCACTATAACAAGAACGATCTGTGTCGCAACGATTGTATGATTTAATGGAAAGAACATGAAGCAGCAGCATGTTGCCATGTGTGTCATGCTCCAAGGTGGAAAGAGGTTGAAAAAGAAGAAGATAGTGAAAATCCATCATCTAAGAGAGCTTGCCAAGTCCCTGCCAAAGTTGTTTGGCATTTTCCCTTGAAACCTAGGCTTCAAAGGTTATACATGTGCAGTGAAACAGCTGAGTTAATGAGGTGGCATGATGAAAAAAGGGACAAAGACGAGTTATTAAGACATCCGTCTGACGCTCATGCTTGGAAGGAGTTTGATGAAAAACACTTTTTTTTTTCTAGCGAAGCACGTAATGTTCGTTTAGGGCTTGCAAGTGATGGATTTAATCCTTTTCGAACTATGAACATTCAACGTAGTACATGGCCCGTTGTTCTTATCAATAATAACATACCTCCTTGGTTGTGCATGAAGTCAAAGTACCTTATGTTGTCTTTACTTATCCCGGGGTCTACTTCTCCCGGGAATGATATTGATGTCTACCTTCAGCCATTGGTAGAAGAGCTAAAAGATTTATGGGAGTATGGGTTGGACACTTATGATGCGTCTAAGAAGCAAACATTCAAAATGAACGCAGCTTTGCGATCTACAGCAAGTGATTTCCCTGGATATGCCATGTTGTCTGGTTGGAGCACCAAAGGGAAGTTTGCTTTCCCCCAATGTCACAATGAAACAGACAAACAGTAGGAAAACAGTTTACATGGGACATCGTCGATTTTCGAATGCTAATCATCCTTGGCGGCGTAATATGAAGTCTTTTGATGGGACAAAGGAAGAGAGGGCAACTCCCGATCCTTTAACGGGAACTGAAATCTCAACCTTGCTCCAAGATTAGGAGAATAGATTTGGGAAGCTCCAACCGAGGAAGAATTAGGGTGATTGTCCATGGAGAAAGGCCTCCATCTTTGACAATTTGTCGTATTGGAAAGATAATAAGTGTCGCCATCATTTAGATGTTATGCATATTGAAAAGAATATATGTGATAGTGTACTTGCTACTTTGTTAGATGTACCTGGAAAGTCCAAAGATCATCATAAGGCTCGATTAGATATGGAAGAAATGGGAATAAGGCGAGAATTACATCCTTTGAACTCAAGTAATGAGCGGTATGTGCTGCTGCCAAAAGCATCATTTTCATTGACAAAGGAGGAGAAAAGCATATTTTGTAGATAAGATTATATAAGTGAATCGGATACTTAGGCCCCTTAACCAAATTTGCAACCAAAAGCGAGTTTAAGCGATAAATTTGTTACCCAATGCAATTATACCTTCAGTAGTTAGAATTTAAAGCTACCATAAGGGTGTGCATCAAATATTGCAAGGTGTCTGCAAGTAAAGGAGGGAAAAATATCAGGGTACAAGAACCATGATGCTCATATCATAATGCAACATCTACTTCTCGTCGCAGTTAGAAACACGTTACTAAAGCATGTGGCTTTGCCTCTAATTAGATTGAGTGCCTTTTTCAAAGGCATATGCAATAGAGTTATCAATCTAAAGGATTTAGATCGCCTTCAATTAGAGGTTATAGAGACTTTGTGAACTTGAAAGAATATTTCCATCATCATTTTTCGACATCATGCTCCACTTGCCGATTCATTTGGTTAATGAAATAAAGCTTGGTGGACCAGTTTGTGACTGGTGGATGTACTCCATAGAGAGATACCCAGGGAAGCTCAAATCTTATGTTAAAAATCGAAGTCGTCTGGAGGCTTCCATTGCTGAAGGTTATATGGCCGAAGATTGCTTTTTATTTTGCTCTAGATATTTGCATGATGGTGCAAAAATACATTCTAAGGGAGTTAAACGGTGTCATGTAAATGAGGATGATGTTGATGATGGATCACATTTCTTCCCTAAGATTGGTTATTCTCTTGGGAGGAAGAATAAGGGGAAGAAAAAAGGGATGGCATACACTCATGATTCAAACACAATGACCCTAGCACATCTTTGTGATGATAAGCAAGTTGAGAAATACATCAAGTGAGTGATTTTTTCTATACATCTTCTATATATTTAGCAATTTTATTTACTAATTTATGTTACTTTTTTCTATGGTGATTACTAATGATGTGAACACGAAGAGGTTGTAAAAAATATAACTAGAGACAAGATGAAAATAAGGTGGAGAGAGGCACAACAACATAGTCACGAATTTGTGGATTGGTTTAGAGCAAAAATTGAGCACGATAACGTCGATGATCATATAAAGTGGTTGTCAATAGGTACTTCTATTGTTGCAAGGAGTTACAATGGATATTTTTGTAAAGGCTACAAGTACTACACTAGAGAGCATGATAGAAAGTGTAAAACCCAAAATAGTGGAGTCTCATACACAACTTTAACATCAAGCTTTGCAAGTAGCAAGGTTCGCAATCCTGTTCTTGGTAATGTCACCTATTATGGGATTATAAAAGCGATAATTGAGCTAGACTATTGGAGTTCTTTCAGTGTCGTTTTGTTCGAATGTGATTGGTTTCATACAGAAACGGACGACTATGGCCTCACTCGTGTAAACTTCAAAAAATTGTGCTCAGTAAGTGATCCATTTGTCTTGGCACCACAAGTGGATCAAGTTTTCTATGTGGAAGATGGTATTGAAGAGGATTGGCATTTTGTGGATAGAAAGCTACCAAGAGACTTTTTCTATGCTGAGGAGGTTTGTGAAGATACGTTTCGTGATGGAGTAGTTGAACCAGTAGAGGATCTCAATCTTGCCACCGTTAATGACAATGACATAAGTTGGTGTAGGGGAGGTGTTTGTGACAGAATTGAGGTGCAGTCAAATGAAAAGAGTAATGAAACAAGTGTCGATAGCCATGAAGATAGTTCTGATGTAGATGACACAGATTGGGATTCGATGGAGCCATTGGTTTGACTTGTGAACGTGTTGTTCCGGAATAAAAATTGAGAACTATGCAAACTTTTATGTTATTATCGGAATCTCCACTTCTTGCATTATATTGGTGCTAATTGATAAGCTTTGTTTCCATATAAAGATAATATAAGACTAGATATTTGAATTTATGTTGCTTTATGTTACCGAATCTTTTTTTATCATGTTAAGAGGCAACAAGACATTTTGAGGTTCTATATTCATATCTTGTTGTGTGCTGGTGGATGGAAAACCAGTGTGATGATATTTCTGTAAATTTAGGTATTGACGTCGATTACCACGTTTGTATACCTTATATTGACGTCTGTTGTTTTGCCTTCTAAGTTATCGTTTCATGTCATTTCGTACTGTTTTGTTTTTTATGCAATTGGTCACATTGATAATGGGTATGCAAATGATATGACAGCAGCTAGATGTTTCATGTTTGAGTGAAAAAAGTTCTTTTAACTATATATCTCAGGCTACATACTAAGACTAAAGTGCCATATTGTTGCAGTGTTGATCATTCCCCCGAGGTTACGTAAGGTGAAATGGAGTACCAGCACCTGTTGCACACTATATTTTCTTATTTTTACTTTCTTAGAGCTGTACCGAAATTTAGTTAAACATGGGATTTGTGCTTCCGCTGCTGTAGTGGTTCCTTTTTTTCCTTATATATTTGCTTAAGTGTTTGATCATGCCACTGACATCCTTGATAATGCTAAGTTTTGCTTCTTTCAGGTAAGACCCCAGTAACTTAGAATCCAAGACCTGCATAGATAATCAAGTAACTGAAAAGGCTAAGTTCCTCATTTTGGTAGATAATTTTTTCTGTTGAAAATTCTAGTCTTAATCATAATCTTCTTCTATTACTACATGCATTTATAAAATTTTCGTGGCAACTATTTCTTAGGAACATATCTTTCCATCTCATCCCTTTAGTTTTTTACTATTGTGCACGGAATTATCCACTACTACTGAAGAAACTAAAGGTTCGACTGCCTTCTGGTTTGGTTGATCAGTAACCTCAAGTTTATTTCAGATCAACTGCCAACTTAGAGGTGGAATTAACATACAAGCTAGAGCCAAATTTATGGGTTATAGATGTCTAAACAACAGTTGTTTGCCTTGTGCCTGTTCTTCCCACTCTTGTTAAATTTGTTTAACGGGCCACTTATAGGTGATTCAATGTGCTCTTTTCTAACCCCCAACTGAACAGACTAGGCTAGGCATTACTAGGAGCACACCATCTTCTGCGGCCTGGAAAGTGCCCAATTTTTTTGGTTAATCTAGTCTGTCAAATCACTCTATTATTCTAAGCAGCTACTGCACTACAACATGCTAATTAACGTTGATTTTAATTTCTTCTTTGCGGAATTCGATATCAAGATGACTGATTATGAGAAATGTAGACAAGCAAGGATTAAGGGAATCAAATTAAAAATGAAGGAAATGGGGTTAATTCAATGGCTTATGAGCTTTCCCAATTAATGAAACGCCCAAATCAAACGAAGTGAACTAAAAAGGATTTGCAAGCTGACGAGTACTTACCTACTGAAGAAAGTGATAACCACTCCAGTTAATAGGAACAATGTATAAAGTTGAGGTCTCACTCTAAGAAGGTGGTCATTTCTTCCACGAATTATATTTATTTACTAATCAAGTATACTTTTAATTTTTATTTTTTGCTTTATTATTTTATAGGTTTCAGCACAAAAAATGAAAAGTCGTACAAAGACTAAACACACACTGCGTATCTCTCAAGTACCAATGGCAGAGCTAGTGAAGATGCACCGTCGAAACTCTAGGTTGGATTTGATGCAAAGAGCTACCACGCACCCACAAATGGTTGGAACAACATATGACCTCCAACATGAAAGTTTAGTAGTACAATCTAAGAGGAGTATAGGGCCTTCTGTTTACTGCACAGAAAAGAAAATCATTTCAAAATCAACAACAAAAGAGGTACATGTTGCTGCCTATGCAAAGACAATACAGAGGAAGGTAGTGTGTGCTCCTGGCACACTCAGTGCTTATCGGATACTCAAAGCGAGACAAAGAGAGAAGGAATTGAGAGAGAAAAAACGTGTTGTTAGGGAAAATCAAGTAGAGCATGCTTTGGAGGAAGAATTTGAAAACTATGTGAGCTTTGATGAATATGATTCAGAACAAGTTATTGTTGAACATGTAGAACCTAGTGATACGATGCATATTCACGAAGATGAGCTAATAGCAATGCAAAGCGGACCACTTATCAACCAAGCGAATGAAACTGAACAACCAGGTAATAACTAACTGTTTTGGTGTTGGAAATTGAGAGTAATTGTCATATTCTATCTAATATTGTTATGCTTTGCTGCTTTGGATAATGAGATATCATGTAGAGTAAAATCTTGACGGTAGATTGAGTTGCCAGATGTTAAACTTCTTTGTCATTATCTTCAATAATTGTGTAAATTTCTCTTACTTCAATTTTTTTGTGTGATCTATTTTCATACTAGCAACAATAAGATCCAGACAAAAAACTACCATCACAAGCGCTAATGTATAAAGAAACTCGTAAAAGGAAATCGTACAAAAATCTAAAAAACATCTTACGAGCCTATCAAAAGTAATATTGTAAGTATTTCTTGACTATTAATTCACTAGAACATGCTCATTTGTCTTATATTATATAGCTATTTATGATGTTATCCTTATAGGATAGATGGAGGAGATCCAAAAGATGCAAAGTGAAACGGATGGAGATCGTGCATATTATGAAGTAATGAATAAATGTGAAAAATCGAGGAAATGTTTTGTGAAAGGAAAGATTAAGAGATCTTCTATGTGTGGTGTTATCATTCCAGATGAGTTTTTACAGCCTTATAAAGACCAAATTGTCAAAGATACAGTTAAAGAAGTAATGAAGGCATTTAAGCAACAACTAGAATATGAGATCTTTGCAAATTTAGCTCGGTCCCTAGGAGATGTGCCATGTGATCCCGAGTTAGGAGACCATCTACAAAATCATGAAGGCACAGTTGATCAAGAGCAAAATCTTGTAAGCATTCTTCTATTATGCTTTTGCTCCACAATCTTATTTTAGGCTTATTAATATATTGATATTTGCTAAGAAATTTATATTTGATATTTTTATAGGACAATGAAGAGGATCAAGAGGCTGAAGGCGATGAATTGAAGTAGTTCGTTATGACATCAACACCTTTATAGATATATTTGCTGGGAAAACTATTGAATTATAAGACTTGGTTGTGGATTGTTTTTGAATTGGATAGTTATGGTTTATATCGAACGTATTATTCCTTATTATTAGCGCATACTTTAAATTTAGATTGATATTAGCTAATAATATGTTGAGGTATATATAACTTATTATTATAATAATTATACAATTTATTGATCAATATTATTGTTGTAGTTTCTCGAATTCATTATTGTCAATGTTTTTTTTGTTGTAGTTGTTTTATAATGATAATAATAATAATATTATTATTATTATCATTGTTGTTGTTGTTGTTATTCTTATTATTATTTATTATAATTATTATTATTAGGTTTCTACCTAAAGGAAAAGTGTTACCTAATAATTTGACAAGATGTTACATTTAACTACAAAAAGTGAAACTTTAGGTTAAATAAAGTGTTACTATAGGTCACTGCACGACAATTAAAATGTAACCAATGTTACAAAAAGTGTTATATAAGAAATCAAAGGTAACATTTTGAAAGTGTTACAATAGGAATCAAAAGTGTTATATAAGTGGATATTAAGTAACACTTGTACAAGTGTTACCATAGAATTGGAAAAGTGTTACCTATTAGAATAAGTAATTTAGGCTGATGTAACACCCAAATAAGTGTTACCTATTAGTATATGTAACATTTTTTACACTATAGGTAACAATTTTTGGGTGTTACTTATGATTAACTTTATTATAGTGTAATGAAGAAATAGGAAGTAGCCCTGTCCCACCCAGCCATTTATAACCATGGTGAGAATGGAGTCGATGATGAGGAAGAAGACACGTCTGAGTACGAGGAATGAAACCTTAACCCTAAATAGCCTTAACCATTAGGGAACTAAGTAGACTTTTAATGTTAGTACTAGCTTGATTATGTATGTGAAGTTGCTATTTCTATGTAAGTTGAAAATACTCTTATGTTATGAATTAAATGAGTATGATACTCTTTTGGTAATGAGATGATGATCTTTTCTATTTGACTTGAACGTGATTTGTGAAGTAATGAATGAATTGTATAAACCATGGCTTAATGTGAATTAGCCTTTATAAGAATCAAGGTGAATGGTGGAAACATGAATGTGAATAACGTAGGTAGCTTATCCAATACGTTTATACACGATCTAGGGCAAGGCGACAAGAAAACCAAATGGCTGAAACTCCTGAACAAGTAGCAGCATGACTTAGGACCCTTGAGCAACTAGCTTAGAACTTCGATTTAGTCCTTCAAAACCAGCTCAACAACAACCAACATGGAGACAATCCACAAGCTGCGATGGCGAAAGAGATTTCCGCTTTGAAACTACCGACCTTTTAGGAAAGGAAGATCCACTAACCTTAGAGAATTTACTAAGAGACATCGAAAAGATTTTCACGGTCACGGGTACGCCTGAGGCCCTAAAAGTGGACCATGCCACCTTTTATGTCCATGAGGATGCCTATACTTGGTGGGAAAGTGTAGGATCGGCTATTAAAGCTCAAGAGAACTTTAATTGGGAAGCCTTTAAGGTAGCGATTAGGGCTCGATCCTTCCCGGAGCACATCCGTAGACAAAAGTACAATGGGTTTAGTAGGTTTAACCAGAGCTATAACATGAGTGTGCAAGAGTACACTCAAAAATTCGATGAGTATGCCCGATTCCGCCCGACTGTAGTGCTAGATGAAGAAACTAAGGCCCAAAAGTTTGAAGACGAACTTAAGTTTGACATTCAGACTCGAATGGGAGGTAGCACCTCTGCTACTTTTGCCGAGGCGTATGCTAAAGCCTCAAACCTGGAGCGAATCTTACAGCATGAGAGATAGGTGTTAGGCCGACACAAAAGGAAGGAACCTTCTGGCAACAACAACACTCAAGGGTACGACAAAAGGCCAAATAACAACAATGGTGGAAACAACAACAATGGAGGACGTTACAACAACCGCAACAAAAGAGCAATCACTAACATTGAACTTCTTAAGTACTTTTTCAATGTAGTGTGTTTGAGATAAACTCAATTTACCATTGCTTCTTTTAATTCTTATGCCTAGAATGACATCCGCTTCTCCTAAATCTTTCATAGAGAAGATTGATGATAGGAAAGCCTTTGCCCACTCAACTTGTGACAAATCAGTCCCAAAAATCAACATGACATCTACATATAGACAAATCATAACACCATGACCTAAGTCATCAAATTTGCTATATACGCACTTGTCCGAATTATTCAATTTAAATCCGTTAGACAACACAACCTCATCAAACTTTTGATGCCATTGCTTGGGTGCTTGTTTTAGCCCATACAAAGATCTAACGAGTTTGCAAACTTTACCTTCTTGACCTTTTACAACAAACCCTTCGGGTTGTTTCATGTAAACCTCCTCATCTAGCTCTCCATTTAAGAACGCTGTCTTAACATCCATTTGATGGATCACAAGGTTGTGTATAGCCGCAAGAGCAATCAACAACCTTATAGTAGAGATTCTAGCAACGGGTGCATATGTATCGAAATAATCGATACCCGGCTTTTGGGAAAAGTTTGAGCCACTAACCAGGCTTTGAACTTATCAATAGTTCCATCGATTTTCATTTTCTTCTTGAAAATCCATTTACACCCAATAGGTTTACACTTGGGAGGCAAATCCGCCAAAACCCATGTGTTATTCCCCATGATGGAATCCATCTCATCATCAATAGCTTCCTTCCAAAAAGGAGCATCTTGAGATCTCATGGCCTCACCATAAGTTAAAGGATCACCTTCCACATTAAACACATATGGAAATTTAGTCAAAATAGAACTTCTAGATCCTTCAACCAAATATACATGAAAATTCGGGCCAAAGGATTTCTCCTTTCTTGCCCTTTTACTTCTCCTAGGTTGTGATGAAGTTGATGCTACATTCTCTTCTAGAGTGTTTTCATCTAATTCATGATCATTTAAAGACCGATCATCTTCTTGAATAATGGTACTTGGAGTTACATCCTTTGGTCTAGGAATTGATGAATATCGATTTTCATCAAAGATTGCATCTCTTGACTCCACAATAGTGTGAATTGACCAAACGTCATTTTGTTCTATAACATAGAACCTATAGGCCTTGCTATGAATAGCATATCCTATAAAGATGCATTCAACTCCCCTTTCACCTAACTTTTTACGTTTAGGTTCCGGCACTTTTACAATTGCCCTACAACCCCAAACTCTAAGATAACTTAGATTTGGTTTTCTTTTGTACCATAACTCATAGGGTGTAACTTTGTTCTTTTTCATAGGAACGCGGTTTAATAAATAACAAGCCGTTAAAACCGCTTCACCCCAAAATCCATCACTTAAACCCGAATAGGATAACATAGAATTTACCATTTCTTATAAAGTTCTATTCTTTCTTTCCGCTATACCATTTTGTTGTGGTGTATAACCCGCGGTTCTTTCATGTATGATTCCTAATGATTGGAAATAACTAGGATCATGGTATTCACCACCCCTATCAGTTCTAAGCCGTTTTATTTTTGTCATTTAGTTGCAATTCAACCTCGTTTTTATAGATCTTAAACTTATCTAGAGCTTCATCTTTAGTAAATAGAAGATAAACATAAGAATACCGAGAATGATCATCTATAAATGTTATGATATACTTCTTATTACCTATTGAAGGAGTGTTATGGAAATCACATAGATCACTATGCACCAAATCAAGCAAAATAGTATCTCTTTCCACATTATTTGGGAAAGAATTTCTGGTTATCTTTGTAAGCATGCATGTTCTACACTTCTCTATGCTTAGATCAAAACTAGGAATCAAATCATCCTTTGACATAGAATAAAGCTTTCTATAATTAACATGACCAAGCCGGTAATGCCATAGAGAAGAACTATCATTAACAACACAAACATTGTTTAACAAAGTATTCGAAATACTTAATTTGAACATACCATTACATAAATAACCCAATCCAACAAAAGACCCTCCTTTAGATAGAATAAATTTATTCGACTTAAATACCATTTTAAAACCTATTCGATTCAAGATAGCTCCCGAGACTAGATTCTTTCTAAGGTCCGGAGCAAATACAACATCTCTTAAAACAAGAGACTTTCCGGAACTAAAAACTAGCTCAACTTGACCTACTCCTAAGACTTTAGCAATAGAATCATTTCCCATGTCAAGAACTTCTCCTTCATCCGCCTCCTTGAAGGTCTTGAACACAGATCGTTCCTTGCATACATGTCTTGAAGCTCCCGAATCGATGTACCATGAACAATCATCCTGTACACAAAAAATTTCAGAAATTGTACACACATAATTCAAAACCGAATTAAGTGAAACTTGTGCACAAGTACCTTGCTTAGGTTGGGTATGGCTTGAATCGCCTTTCCCACCACCATGCCCATTCTTGTTCATCTTTTTCTTCCAAATGGTGCAATCCTTCTTGAAGTGACCGGGCTTACCACATTCCCAACAAGCTCGTTGTTGTCCTCCTCCACCAAACTTTGGTTTCTTACCATAGTTTCCCTTGGTGAAGTTATGTGCCCTCTTCTTAGGATTAGAGTCATGAGACTTTCCATCATCCACCATGTTAATAGTGAAAGAACTAGGATTTACCTCCTTTTGACCATCTTGAACCCGAATGCCCTCTTCAATCCGAAGATGAGCACCCAATTGTTCAATAGTCATTTCATCTTTTCTATGTTTCAAACTATTTCGAACATCTTTCCAAGAGGAGGGTAATTTATCGATTATTGAAGAAACGGCAAAAGATTCATCCATACTAATATCATGTTGTTTAAAGCTTCCTAAAATTCTTTGGATTTCATGGAATTGCTCCATAATTGGCCTAGACTCAACCATTTTAAAGTTATAAAAATTGCTCACTAGAAATTTCTTACTAGAAGCATCTTCGGCCATGTATTTAGACTCTAAATCATCCCAAAGAACTTTAGCGGATTCATAGTATTGATAAACATCAAATAAATCATCGGACATACCATTGAGAATGTGACCACGGCATATGTAGTCGTCGTTCTCCCACTTCTTCCTCTTCCTCGTAGCCTCAATCGTCTCATCATCCACTTCAATAGGCTTCGGGGATGTGAGAACGTACACCACCGCCAAAGAGGTAAGAAGAAAGTGCATCTTCTTTTGCCATCTACGGAAACCCACGCCTTCAAACTTATCAAGTTTGTGGAAATTCGCTGTCATCTCACGAAGTGTAGCCATCTTATGATAAATATCGCTTTTGGATTGTTAGAACTCGTAACTGGGAAAACAAGATGAACACAATAAAGACAACAATGAACAAACGATCCTCTAGGCGTGTATGGGAACACTTTCCCAAAAGCGATATTCCGACCCTATACGAAGCACGGGTTGCACGAAATTCACCTCTGAGATACAAAGAAGAACAGTGAATATCACGCTCGTATGAGATTCACAAATGAGAACAAAGTTTAGTGTGATTTTGCTTTGATGAAGAATGAGAGAAAATGCTTGAGTGCTTTTGAGAGAATAACAATGAGAATATATCCATTCATCTGTGATTTTACTCACATATATGCACGTCCAATTCCTTAAACGGCTAGTAACCGCTCAAGAGGCAAAACCGCAAAACAGGAGTGTTCGCAAGCAGAAACTCATCGCGAGTCGCGACCAACGAAATGCGCCGGTCGAGGGGGCGACCTTCGGGAACGCGGGCCGCGACCCGCCCCTGCCCAGCCACCTTCGTTTTGTTAGCTTGCCTGCTTCAACAACCTCATAGTTTATGAAGTCATTCTCCTGCTTTCCCAACCTCATTACATATGAAGTTACAATAGTTTACTAAACCATAAACCATTAATCGTACACTTTAACGTAACTTAAGCAACGACACCATAACCAAGTAACTTAAGTTAAACGTCACATGAATTCAATCAACCAAATACTCTAAATTATCCAACACTAACTCAAATACTTTTACTAAACTAATTCTATAACCCATCAAATTACTACACTTGCTCATATTCATCTCCATACCGATACCATCATTAAGGAGTATCCCAATATAGTCTGACAAGAACTAATCCATCCTTTGGATCACTAATTTAATAATTCCTGCGTTTTTGTTAAAATGTGACCTTTTTTCACGTATTTCAATAGAGTGATTTTGGGGGTGTAAATGACTATATTTTTCGACGAAATTTTATCACAAGCAAGTTTGACATTCTATATTACTTGTCTTAAAATTTCGTTGATTAATTTGCTAGTTTATACCCCTAAATCGCTCCCTTGAAATGCGTGGAAAAAAGTGTCACATTTCAAAAAACGGAGGAAGTAATCCCTTTAGTCGATCATCCTTTTACTTTTCTTAAGGCAAATTACAAACTAACGACCATAGTATTATAACCTTATATAATAACTTATACATACGGTTTAGTGAAACCACTTGCTATCCATGATGGATTGCAACTTTTACTTACGCTCTCTATATATTATATATATATATATATATATATATATAAAAAAAGATACAAAAACTAGATGAATAACAAAAAAACCAACAAACATTGAAACGAAGGAGACATAATGCATGTATTCATGCATATTTATTCTGAAGTTGAGAATAAACTGACCCAGGACGATGGTAGAGCCTTATTCATAGATGACTGAGGCATTTACATGCTCTAGGGAAGGTTAACTAAGCAAGACTTCGCTTAGTAGTCTCGTAGGTAACATATGTATTGACACTAGTGAATAGGCCATCAGGTAAATCAGTCAGGGAAGTATAACCATTGTAAAGGGTATCACGCTGACCATAGGAGAAGGGAACCTCAAGTTTACCCTTTTGCACAATCATAGTTGCTTGTACCATACTCATTGCTGGAACTTCCACTTCAAGTT